>SNQJ01S0114061.1:18935-47222 GCA_010110895.2 Picea sitchensis | reverse complement strand
ACAACCTCACATACACACTCACACAACAAAATGAAAACGCAGAGAAGAGAAGAGGAGATTCAGATGAACTTCATCAAGTGTATTAGAGAAAAACGTCCCCTTTAATATTAGAGGGAGACCTATTACAAAGGTAATTGTTTCTTTTATTTTCTATAACTCTCAGCGCATTTAGATTGGTGAGAGAAGTTTCCTACAACAATGACTGACACAAACTGACAGGCCATTTATTTAGACCTAGCCTTTCTTAAACTGGCAAAGGCTTTATTAAAATTATGTGACTAACTGATGTTGACATAGATCGGAAAAATAGCATATAAATTATTCCTTTTAGCACCTTTCTTCCAAGACTGGTGAGATCAGATTGCAATAAAAATTTCTGGTTAATATTGATCCTCTTCTACTAGCTGGCCAAGGAAGGGGGGACACCCTTCCCCATAGCGCAATTCCTCCCTTTTTAGATCTAGAAGCATCCCTACTTCCACCACCATCTAAGGGAAATTTCATTGCACTGTCTCGATTGTCATCCAATTGGCCTTTTTTGGAATTTGGAACTATTTATCGACCAGGTATGAAGCATGATGTTGCTTGGAATGATCTGATGTTACTTCCAAGGAAGCTTCAATTGGAGTGTTTTTTGGTGGTAAATTATGAATTCCACTATGGTCAACATGGTGTTCTCGATGTTGATGTGCTAATACCTACAGAAATACCTGTTGAAATCCACAATAGACCTCGCAAGGTGAGATTCCAGTGGAAGAGTATGTGGCCCTATTGTAAGGGTGCCACTTCTGCAAATCCTACATCAAGAGGTGGAATTCATTAGC
This sequence comes from Picea sitchensis, assembly GCA_010110895.2. NCBI lineage: Eukaryota > Viridiplantae > Streptophyta > Pinopsida > Pinales > Pinaceae > Picea > Picea sitchensis. The sequence goes on along the minus strand of SNQJ01S0114061.1, from coordinate 46,398 downwards.
ATAGTTGCTATAATTGAATTTGGTTGTGGAAAAGGTCTTGGAGTGGTAAGTCATCGGGTGACCTCCCTATTTACGCATAGCTCCAATAGAAAACTAAGAGGAAATATGTAAATTTGTTGAACGTGCACATAAAACGCAGAGGAAATATTTAGCTATAAAATGACATACACAGTTTGTAGAGAAAATATTAGAAAAGAGAAACAAGAGAGAAGGAATGGAATAATTCTCATTAACCAAATTAATGAATGATAATTTACACATGATATACTCTGTATAACTCAACTAATGTGCACTGGAGGAGAAGCCAATGCACCATAGTGGTGGTCTAGAGTGATATGGACACACAACGACAGTTATGGGAGTAAACTACCACCTAGTCTAGTCTCTCAGGAAGTTACAAGAGTTAACTACCACTTATTCTAAGTTAACTAGTCTCTTAGGTAGTTAAGGGAGTTAACTACCACCTAGTCTGAGTTAACTAGTCTCTCAGTCTTTAGTTAACTGACTGAAATAGAGTGAAGCGAGGAGGAGATGAGGGAATCATGACTAATGTGCTAGTTTGGTGATGATCCCAAGGACAATGCACATTAGTTGGTGGTGATCCCAAGGTTGCATGGTGATGATCCCAATGTGGCCTCTATACTCCACTCAACTAATCAAACTAAAGTGTGAACTAAAGAGAATATTCTCCTAGAGGAATATTCTCCCTAGACTATAGGAGACTAAATAATGACTAATAAACATAGGGAAAACTTTGCCTACAGTTTTCCCCTCTTTCCTCATTTATTTCAATGTATCTTTTGTATTTGGTTACCTAACATGGCCTCGTTGCCAGGACCCATTCTTTATTTTCACCATAGTGATGTTATAGCAAGATCTGCATAGGGTGAGGAAAATCTGCAAATCTTATAGCAATTCCCTATAGTGATGTTATAGTGATGTTATAGCAAGATTTTCCTCACCCTATGCAAATTTGCTCAGAAGGCCTTTTGTCATTTCCCTATGCAGACTTGAAGTCCCTTTTTGCAAATCCTAGAGCTAAAACCAATATTTTTTCACATATACGCTCCCCTAACTATTATACAGGATGCGTATACGCAGGTTGCACCACTACATCTCGCGTACATCGAGTTTTGTGCCCAAAATTAAAAAATAGTGTTGGGTTTCCATGTCACATCATGGGATCCATGATCCTTGACCTTACATATAATGGAAACATTATGACTCAGCCCTTCAGTTCCACTTGAAGGCTATAAATGGGGCATATCCGAGCTTTGGAAAAGAGGAGAAGAATTCAACTTTGAGAGAAAAGTTACTCTGAAGAAATTATTCACTTCATATTGAGTTTACATCCCTTTGTCCTTTTAAGTCTAAACACATTGTTCAGCCCCCAAGCTCTTCCCTACTTGATTGAGAACCTCATTGTCTCTCTCATATGAGCTTGCCTTTGGTGGAGGCCCAACTGGAAAGGACTTATTTTCTCAGTTTTGAACCATGCCAACACATAAGTTTGTAATTCATTCCCTTCTGTTGATTACATTTTAATAGAAATACTTTTTTATCATCCAATTAATATCCTGCAAATATTTGAATTGTTATTCCATGGGCATATTTTTTATGAATGTTGATGGATTATGCTATTGAATGTGCTAACTTTATATATTGTCACCATACACTTGCGCTTCTTGGTTGTTGAGGACAAGTTGCAGGTGTATTGCTTTGAGTCAAGTGCTCAACGATGGACTTCATCGAACGTCTGGACAAGGTATGTGCTTTATCTTGTCTTGTTATCATATTTGTTTATATGGCATACATGGGATTAGAGTTGATTTCTGCAGTCATTTCCGTCTATTGTGGTTTACCCCTTTCCATAGAGATATTTTCCTCATAACAAAATGGCAAGTGTCAAACGTATGGAATCCATATTCACTACTGGATCAAAGGTCTCATCATATTCAATGTCATGCACCTATTCAAAGCCTTTAGAAACTAGCCTGGCTTCGTATCTACTAACCCTTCCATATACTACACTCTTGGTCCTGTAGACCGATCTGCACCTGACAAGTTTCCTTTCGGAAGGAAGGGGAACTAGATCCCAAGTCTAGTTCTTGAGGAGGAAGTTGTACTCCTCTTACATGGAGGATTCCCAAAATGGATTTTCAACAGCCTCCCCATAGGAATGTGGATCTGAAGAATGAACCAAGAAAATATGCTTGGGTGGCATCGGTTCAGTGGAAATTAGTGCAAAAGGAGGATCCTTGAAATCAGATAGAGTCCTAGTATCAGCTGGATCCCCAACAAGATCTCCTACATATTGAAGAGTAGTCTTGTCCCACTTGGGCCTCTTCTCTATCTCTGCATCTGTATCTTCATGCACTAACTCTGCATCTAACTGTACTGAATCTATATATGGATCATTTGAATCCTTTGAATCAGAGATATCATTTGAAGAAGAGTTGACATGTGCATTATCATCATCTCTGACCGGTGGAAGAACAAAAGTGTCTACATGCGGCTGATGAGGTACATGCGATATACTTTCCTCAAATTGGACACTACGATCAATGATGAGATGGTCTGAGGAAATATCAATGAGTCTGTATCCCTTCACACCATCTGGGTATCCAACAAAGATACAATGTGTGCTTTTTAGATCAAGTGCCTTCCTCTTCGGAGAGGGAATCTTGGCCCATGCACGGGAACCAAATATGAAAAAGTGGGTCACTTCCGATTTGAGGCCACTCCAAGCCTCATAGGGGGTCTTATCCTTGACATATATATGGGGATACTTGTTTTAGATGCAGGTTTCACAATTAAGTGCTTCATCCCATAATATCTGTGGAAGTGACTTTGCATGTAGCATGCAAGATGCCATCTCTTTTAGAGATATATTTTTTCGCTCAACAACTTTGTTTTGTGGAGTATAGGGAACCGTTTGTTGCAACTGAATCCCATCCTCAAGACAAATATTTTGTATCTCATGGTTGACATACTCCCCCCAATGATATTTTTGAAAGGATTTGATATTCTTTCATTATTGTGTTTCAACAAGGGCTTTGAAATCTTTGAGGTGTTGAAAGACCTTTGATTTTTTCCTGAGAAAGAAAGTTCATGTGAAGCGTGATAAATCATGAACAAAAATGAGCATGTACCTTACTTTACTGATTTATGGATGTGGAAAAGGGCCCATTATATCACTATGGATCAGATATAAAGGAGAGGAAGCCTTTTGATTCTTTCCTTTGTCGAATTTCTTTTGAGGGTGTTTTCCAAGAACACATCCCTCAAAAATTCCTTTGGAGAAGTGGATGTCAGGTAGACCTTCAACCATTCCCTTCTTGCTAATTTGTTGTATATATATGAAATTTAAATGTCCAAACCTTCCATGCCATATCCTACTGCTTTCATCAACATGTGTAAGCAATAATGTAAAATTTGGTTCAATAAATTCAAAAAATGTATAGATTTTGGATTGATGATTTACCTCATTGATGGCAACCTTGGAATTGGTTTACAATTCATATATATACACAACATTAAGTGTGAATATAACTCTCTTTTTTATTCCAAATTTTGTCATATCATACATGGAGAGAAGATCGACAAAATTTTTGAGAATGTGTAGCACATTCTCGAAGCTTCCATTTGTGAGTTCAAATCTTCTTTTGTCAGTGACCTCGACTAGAGAGTTGTCCCCATCAGAATAGAAGGACCTTTGTTTGAATCTAATGAAGAGTAGAAATTTTTTGTGGCTGCCATGTGGTGTGATGCTCCTGAATCTACAATCTAATCACCGAGAGAGGAGTTGATGGAAATCAAATCATGACTAGAATTTCCTTTCTTGGGATTCTGGTCTTCAGACTTCTTCTTCTTGGAACCCTCGGGGATGTGATATCCAAGGTTGTTTTTTTGAAGTATTTGGGCCATTTGATCTATCTATTTCTGCATACATGCATATTCTCGATGGAATCCTTTATGGAAGTAATTTTATTTCTTCCCTTTTCTTCCCTTTCCACCTTTCGATTCGTAGGCATCGTTGAAGGGTTTTGAGTACCCTTCCTTCTTTGGATTTGTATGTTCTTTCCTTTTGTCTTTGTCTTTAGATTTCTTATTTTGATGACAACTACCATCTTTCACAATAAGTGCATGTGCCTTTAGGCCTTTGATTTTTCCCATATTGATGAGTTTGTTATTCTCTTGTGTCATAGACTTGATAAAGGCCCCAAGAGAGGGAATCATCCAGTTGGCTCCAGAGGAGAGCCTAACCGAATGAAATGTGGATACAAAAACTGAGTATTCTGGACCAAGTTTGGAGAGAATGGTAAGAACCATCTTATTTTCCTCCTTAGGAAAAATAAATCCTAGGTGTTTGTGAAGTATATCCAACACAATTTGGGGTAAGGGATAACGATATTTAATTGTATCTTAGGTTAGGGCATGGTAAGCGGTAACTAGACAACATTTGATTGTCTTCTTATTTGGAGTAATTAAAGATAAATCGATGCAGGTGGAGGAGGAGGATGGACGATGGCCATATTCAAGGAATTGACCCATTTTTCATTCGAGTTAGGTAGTGTCTTTGATAATAGGTCGAGATGATGGGGTAGTGCATAATGATGCATCATGAATGAGATCAATGGGTTGTGTAATGGTTCAAGAGGGTGGAGTCTTGTGGCAGACTGAAATACATTGGAAAATTCCAGGCAGAGAGGTAGTATGATTTGATTTGTCTGATTAGTGAGGTTCTTGAGATAAACATGGTGGGCCAAACATAGAGAAACATATTTTTAGTGAATGAAAAGGTTATTTTCTTATTTTCTAGGATGTGGCAGAGGGGAATTATGAGGCACTGAATTAATCACATAGGTTCATCCTTGATGTTGAATATTGTACTGATGGGATTTGGCATGGTACACGACTTGTCATTCTTTTTGGTATGGGATACCTAGAAAGAGGTCAACACAGTCTAAAGGTGAAACATTGTAGACCATGATGTGACGAAAGGAACCAATGGAAAAAGTTATTACGCAACACTGAGTGATAGTGATGCAGGGTCCTCCCTTTTGTACCCAGCCAAGTTGATAGGGATCCAGGTGGGGGGTGGTGGGAAGTTGTAGATGTTGGAAGAGGTCTTGGGAGACTAGATTATTTTGGATTCCATTGTCCAGAATAAGATTTGTGAGTTTATATTTAACTTGAAAGTTATGTGTAAAGAGGGGAACGTTAGTGTGACTGAGTTCAGGCATATTCATGAGAATGAGGGATGGGTCGACTTCGGTGGGGTTGGTGAAAGAGACGACTTCTAGTTGTTAGGAAAAATCAATGGGTGTGACCAATAAAACCAAGTTCTGATGGGGGTAGATATTTTTTATGGCTCGACAGTCGATAGAGTTGTGTGAGTTGGTCTTGTAAAAATTACACCAAATCGGATTTTTGGTCGTTGACGAGGAAGAAGGGTAAGGTTGAGGCTGAGAAGGATACAGGTTTCAAGATTGGGTTTGATTTGGAGGATATCAGGTTTGAGGGCCTACCTTACATTCTATAGCCAAGTCCCATAATAATTCCTTGTCTAGAGAGGAACATTAGAAAAGAGATACATCGTGATAGAGAGGCAACAACACACCATCATTAAAATTCATTATTAATACCTTGTCGGGATTTTTGTTATGGATTTGTATGAATAACTTGCAAAAGATGTCAAAGTAACCTTTTATAGACTGAGTTGAAATATGGCAGAGCTAAAACCACTTGATGAGAATATTATAGAGATATCCTGGGGGATATAAGCACTCACACAATGCATGATAGAAAGTGTCCCAAGAATTAATACAACCATTTTTCAGAGACTATGGTGTACCGAGATCCAAAACCAATTTAGACTATTCTAATTGAGTGTCCTGCCAAGTTTGAGCTATCCCTTCCATATGTAGGCTAGCGATCTGTAATTTAGTGGATTCTTCCATCTTGGGGGAAGTCTTGAAGTATGTAGAGAGGCTATGGATCAAGGAATTGAACATATTTGCATTAATGTTCCCGACAAACTTTGGTAACTGAAAGCGGGTGTCTAGTTGCAAGGTTGTTTGATTCTAGCATTGTTGGAGTCGAAGTAATTCATGTATAGATAGAATTAATTATTCAACTGAAGTTGACGTGGCTTCATTAGACTCCTCACTAGATACTTCTCTTCGGGGCAGCATGGTCTGAAATTAGAAAAGAGAGGGACTTTAACATCCTGAAGGAAGAGGCGTGAGATGACAAAGGGGACCCTGAGGAGGTTGCAAGAGGAACCTTGAGAAGGGAGAAAATGATGCACCATTATAGAGGTGCAGAAGAAACTTTAAAATGGATACTAGGATGCTCTGAGCAAGAAAGTGGAGAATTATATGAAGAACTCAATTTGTTTGTTGTGAATTTTGTGGATGTTTCCTTTGTCTTCTCCTTCTTCTCTGTGTGCGGAAACTTCTGCAAGGCACACGCTCTGATACCAATTGATCTGTGTGGAGATTGCAAACATAGAGGGTGAAATCACTTATGGAGGGTGCACTCAACAAAAACGCATTCACTCACAAGAGGGTGCACTTATTTATATAATGTGCACTATCTAGAATGAAGACCCACCAAGAAATTGTTGAGCACTCAACACACCCTAAAACTCCTATGTCAAATTTTCACTTTTTGGGTACCACTTAATTTTGCATTGTCTGAATTCGATTTTCTTTTGAGAAGGGTTTTAACTTTGTTTGTTCTCTTAACGATCATTAGTTATTCAGTTTTGTTTAACTGTATGAAAATCCATGAATTAAAAGGGCCTAACACTCAAGTAAGGAATCAATAGACAAAACACTTCACCCAACGTGCTCAAGATTCGACATCAGAAGGAATTAAGAGGTGAAAAGGAAACACTCGGAAAACCTCAATCGTCAAGAACTGATCTTCGATGGTATCGAAAAAAGGGATTTTGTTTTCATGACAAGTATCACACATAGACCTCGTCGATAGTTAATCCCCTTCGACATCGGTAAAAGGCAAAGGGAGTAAACGTTAAGGAAGAAGGAAACGATTTCGTCGATACCTGATGCGCTTGTCAGAATCGAACAAAACCAAATCACGATGAACATTTTGACCATGCTAAAGAGTTTTCCCAAATTACCGACTCCTGAAGCATTTTGGCATCGACAAATTTTCGAAGAAGCTAACCCAAAGGAAAATACTTGATATGTTTATCCCTGATCATCGATGCCCAATACATTTTCAGTGTTGGCGAACCCATGTTTATTTTAGAGCAGACAACTTGAAGAAATCCTCGAATTTGACAAATATGAGTGATTTAAGTCACTAGTCTTTAATTCCACGTGTCTTTGCCCGACTGGAGAAACCGTACGGCCTAGATCAACCTCAATTCACTTTTGGTTCCTCTGGTCCTAGTCACACCTCTGAGTCAGTTTGCCATGTTGGCACAGTATGATGAAGTCAATCGGCATGGGAGGTATTTTGGGAAATGATATCAACTATAACATCCATATCACATCACCAATCCTTGATCCACCCACTGAGAAAGCATCACGATGGGACTTTTTAGCGCTAGATACGATTAGATTCTGATATTTTTCGGGGTGAATTAATACCAAATCTCACATTAGTTGCGACTTCGTGCGCAAATCAAAATAGCCGTTTGAAATTACCGATAGAACACACCACCCACACCACCCTCTGTGCCTTTTTCGTCAACCCACGATGAATTTAAGTTGTAGAGATTCGGTGGTATATTTGTTTGAACTCCACTCATCACCCAGATTAAATGATTGATATGACAAGGTAAGTTCGCCCTCGGTTTAAATTCTCTTAAGCTATTGTAAACAAAACCATTATGCATGTAAAGGATTTTCAGATCATTTGGAGAAGTGAAATGAGTGATTCAAAAAATACAGAGATCTCGTGAGTAACAAATAACTAGGTTTAGCAATCTTTACAGGTATGTACCAGTCTGTAGATTTTTCATGCTTACGCTTTATATATATATATATCTTATCCTATGTTGGTTTGTACATCATCTCTAAATGATTTATTTCGATTATAGGAACAATTACTCCAAGAAAACCAACCACCAGGCGATCGTCGAGGGCACCCAGGATGAAAGAACAAGAGGTAGGAGAAGGCTCTTCTCCGGGGGCCGCAAAACAATTGGAATTTTCTCCAAGGCCAGAACAAGTCATTAAAACATATACAAAGAAGGTATTTACTCAACCTCCAGCCTTTGGAGACACAGAGTCAAGAACCGGGACCAAGGCGGTACTCCCACATTGGGGTGAACTCTTCAAGAAGATTAGCCGGAAAGAATTCTCGGAATACGTCCCGCACAGTGACCCATATATGAGAGCGCTCAACGATGAAGTTTTTTCAAATATCCGAAGATCGTGCCTGCACATGGTAGAAAGTAGGACTCTAGTGTTCCCCTGCATAGAACTCATGAAGTGTCTCATTGACCACACAGACACACAAATTTTTTTGACTAATGACGACCATGGCAAGTGTTCCTTTTGGTGGAGGTCTAGAAATATTACAAACTCTGAGACCCTGAGGAGTGGTTGAACATAGATTTAGTTGTAAAATTATACGAGCGCCATGACACCAGCTGGGTAATGGCCTTGTGGTGGAGAGAGGATAAAAAGTACACCAACCGGAGTGTTGACTGGTACCAGACGACCAACTTAAGGGATCCATACATCTACCTAATGGCTCTAATATGTCGATTGTATGGGGAAAAGTATTGCTCTAGATTTTCGAAAGCATGGATTCCTCTGGCTTACATAGTGGCCATCTCTGGGAGCGGTTTCAACTAGCGAGACATCATTTCAAAGAAATTGAGCATCTACATACAACAAGCCCAGACACCAAAAGAAGGAGAGACTCCAGCCTTCTTCATGGATTCATATTTACTAGATGTTATGTGTGCTAGACACATATTCGTTGGCATGAACCTAATATGGCATGTCATAGATCTCTTGGTCCATGTATATTTCAACGTCTTATGGGAGAATAGGTACAAAAAATTCTAATACCTTGTCTACAATGAATTCATCTCACACATATTTTTTATTATTTTCAATAAAGGGTGTCCGAAACTGTCGGTTGCAGCCAAAATGATGATAGAAAAGGTTGGCCACTATTATCTGGATGAGCCTGATACCTACATCGAGGTTTTTGGGGCCACTGGAGCACCACATATTTTACCTGTGCATGTCCCCCACCGACTTGTAGTAGGGGAGATATGCTACCAGACCATCCTACAAGGCTACAATTCCACTTTGGTCAAATATAAGAAAAGGGCATTTGTACCTTATGGTTTTCATGTAGGATTATACATGGTGAAGGACACTACTCAGGACAAGAAAGAAGGATTGAGCCAATTGGAGTTTTGATTCCAGACCAGTCATTTCCGCAAACATGACCCAAAGGGTATAGTATTGAAGCACGCCTCACAAGTGTCATTTTGTTGGACTTACGCCCATGATAAATTCGAAGATGAGGTCTTCACCAAAAATGCCCAAGATTGGGATGAAGTGGTTGCAAGGATGGTCGACACTAAGGTGACCAGGTTCAAATCCATGAGCCTGGATGAACAAAATATGATCCTAGAAGAATCGGTTGAAGGGGTGCTTAGGGCCAAAGAAGAAATGATAACAGCTGAAACAACAGAATCCCCTCAGAAATCCTTGATTCAAGAAAGAGGTTTCCCTATGCCATAATACATGCGGGAAAGGGGATTGCTCAGGTTAGAAAAAGCACAACGAGTGATTGATCAATTGAGAGATGACCCTGACCTCTCAGAAATGACTTGATCTTGTGTTGATAACCCAGACATAAGCCATGCATGCACAAGTGGCCCTAAATTTATAGACATTGATGAAATTACCGGGTTATATGACCTTAAATTCACAACGCCACCGACCATATCGCCAAAAAGTGTTTCAACCTAGCCAGAGATATCTGGGACATCAGGGAGAGTAAACACACCAAACCTCCTTAGCGGACTGATTAAAATCTATGATGATGATGACAGCTCGGAGGTATCCCTTCTGACCCTTGTACATATCAAAGAGGAAAAGGGGCCAGAGAAGACACCTTCCCCAGTTCCTGATACTCAAACTCATGGGCTTCCACAGAGCGAACAAGAAATTGAAAGTGTCTTAGACACTCAATTTCCAAATGCAACAGAGACTCAAGCAGACAGGCTGAAGGATGAGCCAGGATCAGGTGAACAAAAGGAAGAGTCTCCACAGTAGGAAATCAGCATCCTGACGACCAAGGATCAAGTAATTATCAAGACTACCTGATGAGTGACAAACATGGAGGAATTTCAATAAACCGGTCTTGAACAAGTATATACCATCGAGTGTATGCGGAATACACTCACCTAGGGACATTAGCAAATCCCTGATCCCATGGATGAAGTAGCCGACATACATGCCATACCTTATGATCAAAAAACGAAGGACATCGTTGAGAGAACTACCAAGAAGAGGAGGATCACTCTGGATCTCTCCATCCTCATCACCACCAAGGAATACTTGATCAACACCAAGCATTCTAAGACATATGAACTCATCAACGTGGGGATGGAAAACACATATGCCACCATAGACAAAGCTAAAAGAGATGAAGAGGAGTTGACTGCTTCTCTAAAGGAATTGGAACATTTGCGCCACATGGAAAAATACTACCAGGACACCACACAGGTCGAAGTGTACCTAAGGAGGGAATTCATGGAGGCCTACAACAATTTTACAGATGAATTTCACCTATTCACTGCAAGGATATTCGAGCTTCAGGAAGCCACCCTCATGGAACTTGCGACGTGCAAAGATATGGAGAGATGGTATGAGAAAGAGAAACAAGCCGCAGACATAATAGAATATATCAGTGTGGTGCAAAAAGGTCGATACGTCAAAGATCATGACATTTGGGTGCTAATGGAAAGCAACATTGACCGCATAACGAAATTGACCGAGTATTGGCTTAAAATGTCCCAGGAACCCCACCAATAAATTCAAGAAAAATGGGCCAAATGTGAGAAACAATGGATCAAGATCAATTGGGTAATGAAAGACATCGGACTCCTCGAGTTTGGCACACCCGATGACTTTGTTGACTTGCACGACATAGTCAATTTGCATGCCAAGCAAGACTCATCATGGGCCAAAGAAATAGAAAAGGTGACAGACACCGCGCCAGGACAAGTGCGACAGTTTATGGAACACCCAATCAAAGCTCAGGTTGTGTTGCAATAGTTAAGTACCGATATAGTCAAGTATCGTGGGTAAGTGTTGGAGTAAGATAAGTTTACTCGCCCCAATGGAACAACATAGATTCCCATATGCCAACATATGCGAGGATCTATTCATCAAGTGGTCAGAGTATGAGAAGAGTCACCCACTTAAGTGATATCTTGAGATGACTCTTAGAAAACTGTTAGAAGAGAGTGCCATGTGGCGATTTTGTTTTACTTACTTGCACTTTACTAGTTAGTTTTAGTTATTAGTATGATATAAATAGGAGGGTTCAACTTATTAGCAAGCATCGATGGTTTATTCTATGACCCTCATTTTTGGTTTTGTTAAGAACTATTTCGGAGCTGCCTTTAATTGAGAAGTCCTTTTAGGACCAGAAACAAGTTGTATTTTTATCAAATGCGTGCATGATTGGATGTGGAGAAGAACTATTTCTTATTTCATCTCATGAATGAATGTTGTAACAAGTAAAAGCTGCTAAATCTATTGATAAGTTATTTGATTCAATGTTTTACTGTTCTTTTCTTTAATGATGAAGATTAGTCATTGTGTTATTATGTGATTGATGATTAGACTTGAGTGAATTATTTTAATTGTTATTGTTTATCACATGCATGTTTTTCGTCTGATATATTTTATCTTAGTCAGTAATTGAATACTTGCATGGTTAACGTATTAGTACTAGGCCTGTGGAAGATGATCAATGTCTACATGCTAGAGTAAGGGTTATCCCAAGCTCATCCTACTCTCTAGTAGTTAAGTTTGTTCCCACTTTATCACTTACTTGGTTTATACCGACTTCATATTATATCAGTCTCACCTAAGAAAAAATACAAAAAAGAGAACGTCCAAATTGAAGGAGAGAGCCTTCAAGAAAAATGTAAAGCCCATCGATTATTTTGGACGAATCTTGATATCTGGAGAACCATTCCACTACTAACGTTGTAGATTCTAATTGGGCCTCAGCGCCAGGTTTGGTTCCTACTATTGAGTTAAACGAGATTTAGGAACCCTCAACAGAAACCAAGTGAAGGGCTCACTTGTTTACTCAATGCACACTGCCTCAAACGTTGAACTAGCAAACAAACAAGCCAACAAGAAGAGGGCACAATAGTCCCTTAGTGTGAAACAACCTCACATACACACTCACACAAAAAAATGAAAACTCAAAGAAGAGAAGAGGAGAATCAGAAGAACTTTATCAAGTGTATTAGAGAAAAATGCCCCCTTTAATAATACAAGGTGACTTATTACAAAGGTAATTGTTGCTTTTATTTTCTGCAAATCTCTACACATTTAGACTGGTGAGAGAAATTTCCTGCAACAATGAATAATACAAATTTACTGATCATTTATTTAGACATAGACTTTCTTACTTAAGCTAGTGAAGGCTTTATTACAATTATGTGACTGACTGGTGTTGACATAGATCATAAAAATAACATAGAATTTATTGCCTTTATCACCTTGCTTCTAGGACCAGTGAGATCATATTACAATAAAGGTTTAAAGAATGGGGGACACCCTTCCTGGTGGCCCAAGTATGCCAAGAAGGAAAAGTGATGACACAACTCAAATTTTTTTTGTATAAATATTTTCAAATCTTAACATGTACCTAGAATCTTCTATAATTAAACTACTAGATCAATAATATTAACGTATTTTTAGTCAAAATTGTATATATTCTCTAACAATGATTTTATTTTTATTGTTGGACACACTAATTAGACAAAATTGAATTTCATTCATTACATGATATTATACAAACATGTATATAGACTATTGTGATCATTGGACTCATATCCCAAGGTCTCTTGGAATCCCTATCATAGTTACAAAATATTGGATATTCACATTCTCTAAAGTTTGTAACCATAACAAACTATGTTTCCAACATTCCCCCTTAATCTGAAGGGGTGTATTTGAGTCCAAGGTGAGATATGATATATGGAAGTGGGCAGTTGAAATATGATAGTGTGCAAATATTCATGGATGAATGTGCTCTTTAAATGTGGTGGTTTTGGGATGACCACAAAATGAATGACAAGACAAAGCTAATATCTTCTACTAAATGGTGGTTGTGGTTAAAGGAATACCACAAACCAGTCTGGTGGTTTAAGGATGACCATAAAATTTGGAACCCTGCTCTAGGATAAATGGTTCCCGGAACATGTCCTAAGTTTTCTAGAAGGTGGAGGCCAATGTCTTGTGCTAATTGGAAGTGCTATGAATGTTGGTTTAAATATGACCATAAATTATTCTATAGCAGAAGTTGAAATTTTTCTACTAAGTGGAGGTCTAAGGAAAAGCACAAATCGTTGTCTAGAAGAAGTTGTAAGTATTCTATTATGTGGTGGTTTAAGGAAAACCCCAAGCCAATCTCACTCGTTTTTCATGCTCATTTCTTGCTACTCAATTAATAGGTCTTTGAAACTTGAAGCTTGACAATCAATCATTGATGTCGTTCCCCCTGATAGGGACAAGGCGAGAAGATGTATATCCTTTCATTGCAATATGGATTAATATTTGAGAGTGAACTTGTCGGTATGATTGATATATGGGTAAAATCATGAAGGTGGGTTACTCATTTTTGAGAATCGGGTCTCCAAAATTCCTAGCCACCTTTTTTTAGCCAAACTCCTGTTTCTTTCAGCTGAAATACAAATGTTTTCGCTGAAATCGTTAGACGTCAAATCAAATGGTATTATGATGACACCCTCGACTTTTGTGTACCATATTAACTGGAATTTTTTTTTCATCAGGTAACATCTTTTCGAACAAAAGATGTTTTAGCCGAAAACCAGTTTCGTCTAAAAAATCCTTTCAGTTGAAAACCTTTTTATATATCACCCTCCTATCATTCATTTTACATTTTTATGAACTAGTGAGAGTATAATGGTGAGAGTCATTTTACCATTTTTTTCTCCTGAGAGTCTAGTCATTGGCATCTGTTGGTGGCGATCGTTGGTAGTCGTTGGTGGCAGTGATTGACATTGTTTGTTGTTCATGGAAAGGGAGCCATTCTAGGAACTTCACTAGTCCAAACGCTTTGGGTTGAAGGTAAATCTAAACTATTGTTTTTAAATTAATTTAAGTTTAATTAATTTATAAAATTTATGTTTTAGTAGGTGGACGTGGTCGAATTCAACCCTATCCATGTGCATGGTCAGGACCAAAATCAGGCATGTCCATGTACATGGACAAGTTTTTATTTCAAATAATAAAGTGGAGTTCCTACCTTATAATGAGTGCTATTTTAGATCAACACCGATATGAATATAATAAAAATTATTTGTATAATTTGATACATAGGATTCTATCATGGTTGAACTCAAATAACTAATGAATTATAAAGGTGTGGAATTTAATATATGGAATGATCAATGAATTTACTAACTATATCAATGCAAATTTTATAGCGATAATTCAAGCACTGATATTGTAGGTGGATAAGTCTTTCCAGTAATAAAGATCGTGTCTACTGAGAGTCTCCAACTAAATTCCTGTTTGGAGGTGTATGAAATTAATGTTTAAGAGTGGTGGTTTTTTCTAGAAAATAAACAAAGTAATTTGTGAAAGACCATCTTACTATCATTATAAAATTACATGGATGAGGAGAAGAAAATATGGATAGTATTGGGAGTGAAAAATAAATCTGGGCCTATCAATGTACATGGATAGGGCCAAATTCGGTCATGTCCATGTACACTAGTATGATTCCATGTACATATAACTCAAACATTAGTATATATAATAGTTATCATATTACTTTTAGGATTGTTATATCTATTTTCCTAAACTATCCAAATAACTTATAGCTCGTATTGATACAAAGGAACCAATGATCCTCAGTGTACATAATTAGTGTAATTCATATGGTGTTCAATATGGTAAAGCTACTATAAACACTTACCACATCTCATCTGAGTGATCTCAACATAAACAATGTGATGAGGTGATTCCCATTAATATGTAAACATAAGTGTTTCTATGAAGCTTGTTATGTTACTATAATCTCATATCAAATATTGGTATAAACTAACAAATATCATTAACGTTCTATGATACCGCTAGTTATGGTGTTACTATAGGAACCTAATCAATCATATATGTTGACCCTTGACCAAGTTTTGAGGATCCTTGGTCATGTTTGACCTAGTTTGGGACTTCGACAAGCTATCGAAGGTGGAGTGCAAGTCGAAGAAGACATCGTGGGATATCATCCCCTTTTTAGGGCACTTTTGGGTTTTGGGCTTATGTAATGGGTATGGGGATGACGGCCCATGGGTTTACCCATGTTTAGGCCCTTTTTTTAATGTATAAATAGATGTATAGGCGATGTAAGAAGTAGCTAGATTTATACCTTGCTAAGTGCTAGAGCAAGATATGCATCTATGTGATATTGTGCTAAGTGCAAGTTGTAAATTCTTTGTGCATGTAGTGTTGAGGACTTGCCTAGATAAGTGCAAGTGATTGTAAGAGGCTGTGTAAAGGATTTGTGTTGTGACCTAGCTCGGGGATGGAGTATTTAGAGAAGTACGCGCACATCTCTTGTCCTATGTGAAGTGGGATCTTGTGACTCTATGCATGTAGAAGATTGACGGAAAACAATAATAAGAAGAAGAGTTGGTGGACATAGCCCCAGGCTAGGGGTGAACCACATATATCTTGTGTTGTGGTTGCTTTGTGGATTATGCTTTCTTTGTGCATTATGGTTGTTTTATTTCTCATATAGTTGATGCTTAGTATAATGGTGTATGATTAGATGAATATGATATCTTAGTGCTTAATGACATGAATAAGATGCTAGATATGATCTGTGTTATGCTTAGTACTTGAATACATGATATCTAGATGAATACTGTGAAGATATGTAATTAGGGTTTTGTCTGCGAAGTGAATATTGTGAACTATAAACTGCTAAGTGCTCTATTAAGGTGTTGTAATCAGAGATCTGTGTCCTAAATAAGGTTGCAGACATCTGATTCCTACAACCACCCCTACCTCTACCTCGGGTGAGACTTCATCTGCTTCACAGGTGTTTCCAAAAGGGTCAATAGTTAGGGTTTTGTTGGTGTGTTGCTGAAGCGTTGAACCCTGGGTCCACCCCTATGCCTAAAAATGGTTCTATTGCCAGGACCTGAAACTGTGATTGTTGGGAACTAAGGAAAAGAAATAAAGCTCTGTGTGTAGATCTGTTTCTTTAGTACTTGATTTGTGAAGCTCTGTGCAAAAAAGAGGAGTCTGATCTGAAGTAAGATATTGAAGCTTTGTGCTCTGAGAAAGGTAAGAATAGTGAAATTTTTTAGATCTAAAATCTTTGTGATCTGCTGAAAGGTAAGATAAGTGAAATTTTTTATTTCAAAAGTATGGATCTAGGTGTGTTTGATAAATTTTGTTCTAGTATGGAAATTAGGGCACGACTGGAAGAAAGAATATTTGATATGAGTAGATGTAATAGAAATAATGAGAAATATGTTATTCCTATGCATAGAAAGAATGTTTGGACTGACAGATGGATGCAACATCTTAGGAAGAATTTTTTGCAGGTTAGTTACTATGATCCTAGTGTGCAGTACAAGAAAGGATGGGCATCATTTAAGAGAAAGAGAGGATTAACTCTTTGTTATAGTTGTAGAAGACCGGGCCATATTGATAAGGATTTCCCTGATAGAAGATCTAGTTGTCTTTGTTGTAAAGCTATGGACCATGAATTTTTGGATTTCCCTAAAATGATTGATAAAGTTGATAGAATGAATATGAGCCAAGAAAACCCTAAGGAAGACAAAGAAACTAAGAATACGACATAACCCCAGAAAGAATCAAAGAATGTATTGCTACAAATGAAGGAAACCCTAAATAAACACAGAGATATCAACTTATCAGAGATATTTAAAGAAAAAGAGTTTATATAAGAAAGAATAGGAGACTTTGACATAGACTATGTTTTGGACAAGGAAACACAGGTGAATATCATTACAGAAAGTACTTAGAAAATTTTAAGAAGGCCTGTTATTGTTCCTTCATTGGGATAAATAGGATTATTTAGAGGAAAATTGATCACCCTATGTGGAAGGCTTACCCAGACCTCTATGCGTGCTCATGGAACTTTGAGAGAGGAAGAATTTGAGGTTGTTAAATTAATTGAGAACAACACCTGATTTTCTATGTTATTAGGAAAACCCTAGATTGAGAAAGACCAGATCCAGAGAAAAGAAGAAGAATCTTTAGAACAAAAAAATCAAGAATTAAAAGATTTCATGACTAGGAGAATAACACACTTACTAGAAGAACAAGAAAACCAGTCAAATCTATTGAGGACTAGAGATCTAGATGTCAAAGTTGAAAGAACACAAGAAGACTTGAAACACTTTTCTATACAAAAGAGTAGAGCACCTACCAAACAAGAAGTATTGTCTTTGAACCCTACGAAATACCATCAACAGTGTGAAGTTACTATGCCAAGAGGAGATAAGAATCAGAATGGGAAGAGGAACCCAGTAACACAGATCACAGGGAAGAAGTCTAGAAAACTCAGCAAGAAGAAAGAAAATCTAGAAAAATTGCATGAAGCTTCGGAAAGAACTTCCCAAAAGGAAATTCTCCAGAATTTGAACTTCGTCGAAATGTCAGAACAAATCAGATTGGCACTTCACCATGGCAAAGCGATATAACCATTGGAGGCATTATGACCGTTAAACTAACACTCCCAAATGGATAGAACACAGTTATGACCTCGAAAGATCACTATCGAACCGTTGGAACCACGCCATAATGGAAATAACTGCATTGATGAAGGCTTCTTGTCCATTGGAAGGATCTGTTACATCACCATCTATATATCTCGTCGAGCGTTGCATCGAGAACACTTTTTCCAATTGTGATTATCCGAGCTCAGAGAGAACTAGTTGATTTCATGCAATGATCATTTGAGACCTTGCCATCCACTCCGTTGCATTGAGTACTTGTTTATCAGTCCAAGATATTTGATCTCGAGCATGCATGTTGGACGAGCTCAATGTTGTCGAGAAGTCAGTAGAGGAATTTTTAATTGATCTAATGGAAGAGAGAGTGATTTACATAGGATTTAAAGCCTCATCAACAAGAGGAGTGCAAGCCTCCCTGTCGACTGCTCACGGATCCAAACCATCCTGCGTTGCAGATGAGAAAATAACCAAGAACATGGATGAATTAGCAAATGCGAAGTTAATCCCATCCATTATGTCTGATTACATCTCGCCTCTAGTCAACGCGGTGAATCGTGACAGTGTCCTAAGGGTTTTTGACTACATAGTCATCAAGGCATACCTCCCGAAGGGGATACGTGCAATCATACTGCAGTTGGAGAGGATTCCAACCTTGAAGATCAGTGACTATAATCTAGGGGACCGCAAGACCTATGGCATGCTCGTGCCTCACAAGTACCTGACTAAGATGAGGGGAAAGAGATCGAATATCATTCCCCAACCATGGACCATGAACATCATGCAGTCCACTATCCTTAATGTCATGCAAATTCCACACTTTGGAAGGAACCAGGATGTTAACGCATGCATTAATCTCTTATTTTCGTTATTCCACAATGGTTATTTATGGTTAGACAGTCATATTACCATCGATCTAGCATTGATCCATAGGATCACTGGATTGATCATGCAGGGACCCAATCCACAAGAATTTTACCAAGGGAAGATTGTAGATCATACCCTAGCACAGAGGATTAAAGACACCTATGGCAATGTAGAGAAGGGGATGAGAGGCTACAAGGTAGCCTCCATTCAGAATGGCATAGTGCGCCTTGCTTTCCAATTGATTGTTGGTAATATGGTCTGAAAGAACAGACCTATGTAGGTCACAAGGTTTGTTTTTGACCTCATAGGAAAGTGCGTGGAGGGATTATAGATGAACTCGGCGAATTACTTAGTCAACTAGCTAGAAGTAGATTGTCACGAAGCTCAGGATCGGGGCTACGAGTTCTACTTTAGTTGGCTACTGATCTTCATTGTGTTTATAGCTTGGGATATGCCATAAGGTGAAACCTTCCTGGACATTGAGTTGTTTGAGCCACTTGCTACAAATTTCACCACACTCTGGCAATCAAGAGATATGGGAAAATAGTAGCAGTCGAATGCAGTATTCCATACCTACTACCTACAGCTGAAAAGGGATATTGAATGATTCCCCCATATGACTTCGAACACTCTGGATAGATTCAGGCCCCTTATGAAGTTTCACATAGATAGTCATTTCATATATATCACTGCACGTGCAGTTGAGAATAAAGAAGAGATTTATTCATACTATAAGCTCACCGAGGAGGACCTGGAAGAAATCACTAGGGAATGTCCCACAGATTTCCTTATTCTATTCGACAAGGTAGAATTGTCCGACCCAAACCTCATTGGAAGCCCGATAGTTACCTGCGAGGAGTATAATGCACCCAATAGTAGAAAAAGGAAGAAGAAATAAGACGTACAAGAACTGAGCAACACCTCAAAAGAGAATGCTTCAGATTCACTTCACGGAGGAGGAGGTGACGAGGTGGACAAAGAAGAGAAAGAAGAGAAAGAAGGGGAAGAAGATAAGCAGGATCAAGGCAAAGTAACACTGCCACGTAACCCCTTTGATGACGTAGATCCATCAAAGAAAAGGAAGGTTTCCCCCATGAAACCTACATCGCGGAAGAAGTCCAAAGAAAGCAAGTCGAATCCTCAGAATGTACTCACAGTTGATGACTTCAAATTCATTATCGCAGTTGTATTAGATGCCTTGGAAGACATTTTGCAGAGAACATAAGCAAACAAGACGATATGTATGATAGAATTAAGGAAGAACTCAAAGGGGTACAGCATGCCCTTCAATCCAGCTGTGCAACATCTACTACGCCCCTACCCTGATATGAGACAGAGTTGGGAGACGAGCCTACACAACTCCGCATAATAGTTGATGTGACCGAAGCCCACCTTAAATGATCCTAGCAAGAGAAAGAATGGGCCACAGTGGCCCTGAAGAAATCACAAGAGGAAGTAATAGATAAATGAAGGGCTGCGCAACAAGAGAAGGTTGCCCTACAAACTAATTTTGAAGAAGATAGAGCGAAAATCTAGTAGGAGAAAGAATAGTTGCTCGCAGAGCAAGTTGGAGTAAAAGAAGCAGTCAACAGAGCACTTCACTTTGTGATAGGCTTAGAGAAAAAGGAGGAATCCCCAGTGAAGAATCAAGTAGAACAACTTGCTAAATCCATCCAACAACTTCAACAAAGAATCACAGACTTAGAGCTATGAATAGTGCCATGCACCACGCAGGACGTGTGATACGAAAGAGAAGCCACTACCCAGAGCATAGTTGAGAGGATCAGATCATAAGCTTTAGAATGTAAAAAACTAAGTGATCAAAGTTCACAAACTTATGAGAAGCTCACTGAAGACCCTGAATTGAAGACACTAGAGTCATAGCTCCAGGAGGCAAAGAAACAAGCAGTGACAGTACATGCACAATTGAATCTCTTGTTAGCAGTTGAGAGGATGAAAAGATTCCAGGAAAAACGCAATGCTCAATAATAGGTCCATGCCATTCAGAGTAGAGTAATGGAAGTGACTCAGAGACTCCAACAAATTCAGGATAAAGCTTGCCAACTATTTGAGGAAATTGAAGGTCGAGGAGCATATGGAGAAAGTAGTCATTATAGTCAAACAATTCTTAGAGGGACCTATCAACGAAGAAGTTATTCAAGAGTTCACAGAGTAGGAGGCCTTGGCGCAACAGCATGTCGAAGAAGATTGACCCAAGATCGAGGTTTTTGAGATAAAATTACTTAGATCAGAGTGACTTGAGATGAGTCACAAGTGAGTGTTGGGGGCCTATTGGCCCTTGACCAAGTTTTGAGGATCCTTGGTCATGTTTGACCTAGTTTGGGACTTCGACAGGATCACGGGATCTCGACCCCTTTTTAGGTCACTTTTGGGTTTTG
The DNA here is from genome assembly GCA_010110895.2 of Picea sitchensis. Classification (NCBI taxonomy): domain Eukaryota; kingdom Viridiplantae; phylum Streptophyta; class Pinopsida; order Pinales; family Pinaceae; genus Picea; species Picea sitchensis. Next base: position 25,140 of record SNQJ01S0114061.1, on the reverse strand, counting down.
GACTTATGTAACGGGTATGCGGATGATGACCCATGGGTTTACCCATGTTTAGGCCCTTTTTGTAATGTATAAATAAATTTCTAGGCGATGTAAGAAGTAGATAGCTTGATACCTTGCTAAGTGCTAGAGCAATATATGCATCTATGTGATATCGTGCTAAGTGCAAGTTGTAAATGATTTGTGCATGTAGTGTTGAGGACTTTCCTAGATAAGTGCAAGTGACTGTAAGAGGCTGTGTAAAGGCTTTGTGTTGTGACCTAGCTCAGGGAAGGAGGATTTCACGAAGTATTATGTAATATTCCATATATAAAAATTATGCACAACAGAAATAAAATGCTAGAAATGGTAGATGAACAACAATATAACCATAATAACACCACAATAATAGTGAAATGATAATAGAATAACACTAGAAATAGCACTTAGATTATTGAAAGCAATGTTCACGGGCCTCTTCAAGGGGGAAACCTCTAGTTGAGCAGAGCTCTATTACAATAATATCCAAGATAGGTTTCTCATACTCTTGACTCCTATTTATACTAAATATGTCTATCAAAAGAGCCATCTAGAGGAAGATCCTTCTAGAAGCAAAAACATCTATTAGGTCTTATTACATTCATCTTATTCTACCTTATTGCAAGGCCTTATTAATATTGACCTTTATTACATCTGCATATATTGTTCTACCTACATGAGGGGTTAGGTCCCTAACATGTCCTCCCCCTTAAAAATAGCCTTGTCCTCAAGGCTTATGATGTGGAAATTGTTGCAAAATGGTAGTTGGTTCCCAAGTGGCATCTGCTGGAGTTGTATCTTTCCACTGGATTAACACTTCCTTGATGGTTCACTAATGCAGGTGACGGTTAGGCTGATCCAAAACTACTTCTGGTTGTAGCCAAATGGATCCTTCTTTATCCAATTTGGGAAGGTTGGTTTGAATTTGGCACTTATTTCTAATAACATTCTTTAAGCATGAAACATGAAAAATAGGATGTAACTTCGAATGACTGAGCAAAGCTAATTGATAGGCCACTTGTCCCACATGCTTGATAATGGTATAGGGACCATAAAATTTGGGTGCCCACTTCTTAAAATGGTCATCCTTGAGGGAATGTTTCTTGTAAGGTTTTAGTTGAAGAAACACTTGATCCCCTTCTGCAAATTGACATTCAAAGCGACCTTGATCTGCTTGTTTCTTCATGCAATTTTGGGCCATGAACAAATTCTCTTTGAGGGTACGAAGAATATCTTCTCGAACTGTAAGCATTTTGTCAACCGTCTGGACCTTCGAGACACCTGGTAAATATGAAAGAACTGAAGGTGGATTTTGTCCATATACCGCTTCAAAAGGCACCATGTGGGTAGTTGTATGGTATGAATTGTTGTACCACCATTCAACTAGGGGTAACCATTGAGCCCACTGATTTTTCTTTTTTGATGAAAAACACCTCAAATATGTTTCCAAAAACTTGTTGACAAATTCAGTTTGACCATCATTCTGGGGAGGATAAGTTGTTCTTAGATGCAATTGGGTGCCTTGGAGTTTGAACAGTTCTTGCCAAAAATTGTTAGTGAAAGTTGGGTTGCAATAAAAAACAATAGAGTGCGGCATGCCATGAAGCTTGAAGACCTGATCCATGAAAAGTTGAGCCACCGTGGATGTTGTAAATGGGTATTGAAGAGCACAGAAATGAGAATAGTTGGAAAGGCGATCAACTACCACCATGATGACTGATTTATTTCCCGATTTAGTTAATCCTGTAATAAAATCCATAGAGATATCCCTCCAAATAGCAGGTGAAATCGGAAGCGGTTGCAGTGTGCCAGGAGATTTGACTACTTCACCCTTATTGCATTGACATGCCTCACATTCATCTACAAAATTATGAATGTCTTGTTTCATGCCATCCCAGAAAAAATAACGTTTGACCCTGTCATAGGTTTTCGTGAACCCGGAGTGCCTAGTTGTGGGAGTAGCATAAATCTCAGAAAGTACCGTGGATTTAAGTTTTTATTGTTTACTTAAATACAAATGGCCTTTGTATCGAAGCTCATCATGGAGCCAAGACTACCCGAGGGAAACTGGATAATTGGACTGCAATAGTTGTATCATATGCGAACTTTTGGGATCATGTAGCCATTCCTGGTGAACAACTTGGAGCCAGTCTGTTACAATGAAGGAGAGAGAAAAAAGGTATCCTTCATCTTCATATTTTTAGGAAAGTTCATATGCAACCACATTGTCTTTGTCTTTCCTATAAATTATCTGATAATCATATCCAAAGAGATTAGTCACCCATTTTTGTTTCTCTGGGGAGGATATGCGTTGTTCTAGAAAATACTTGAGGCTTTGATGATCTGTCTTAATTTGGAAGCGTTTCCCCAATAGATAAGGGTGTCATAGATCGATGGTGTGTAGAATAACCAACATTTTCTTTTCATATATTGATTTCCCATATTTCGTTCAGATAGTGTTTTGCTGGTAAAGGCCAAAGTTCGACCCTCTTGCATAAGGACAACTCCAATTCCTTTCCCTAAAGCATCACATTCTAGGAAAAAGGTCTTTGTGAAATCAGGAAGGCCCAGGACTGGAGTGGTGCACATGGCCATCTTCAAGGTTTGAAAATCCTGAGCAGCTGTTTGAGTCCAAGTGAAAGAATTCTTTTTGAGGAGTTTCATGAGAGGTGCCGCAATCTTTCCATAATTCTTGACAAACTTGTGATAATAACCTATTAAGCCCATAAATCCATGCAATCTTTTGAGAGTCTTTGGGTGAGGCCAGTCTTTCATAGCTTCAATATTTTTAGGTTCCACCCTGATGCCGTGCTTTCCAACCAGATCACCCAAGTATTCGACTTCTGAGGTGCCAAAAGCACATTTAGATTGTTTCAAGAAAAGGTTGTGCTTAGAGAGTAGATGGAGAACACGATCCACATGAGCAATATGGTTTGTCCAGCTTTTCCCATAGACGAGGATATGATTAAAGAAAACTAAGACAAAATGATGGAGAAAAGGGCAGAATACATGATTCATGAGGCTTTAGAAGGTGGATGGGGCGTTACACAAGCCAAATGGCATGACCAAAACCTCATAGTGACCCTCATGAGTTATAAAGGAAGTATTAGGAATTTATTTCTCTTTCATATGGATCTGGTGGTAGCTAGAACGAAGATCTAGTTTAGTAAAGAACTGGGCGCCACTCAATTCATCCAAGAGGTCATCAATGATAGGAATGGCAAATTTGTCTTTAATGGTGAGTTTTTTGAGGGCATGGAAGTCAGGACACATGCACCACGAAACTTCTTTCTTCATGACCATGACAATAGGATAAGAGTAGGGGTTCGTACTAGGGTGGATAACGCCTGTGTTAATCAGTTCTTGTACCATTTTCTCAATTTCATTTTTTTTGGGAAAAGGGGTGATGATAGGTATGGATATTGGGAGGAAGGATTCTTGGTGCAAGGGGAATGGAATGATAATGAACACCACGGGAAGGAGGGATTCCATGGGGAGTGGAAAAGACCACTTGATGTCTAGAGAGGATGGATTGGATGTCTTGCGGCACAAAGGGTGTCTCAATTTCTTGTATGGCATGGATTTGGGAAATAATGCCAAAATGGCCTTTTTTGAGCATCTTTTCCATGCAATGGGAACTAATGATCTCAGGTGAACCGACGGTGATTCCTTGGAACTTATATTTTCGACCCTCCTGGTCGAATTGCATGGTTAAGTCCTTAAAATCCATGAGAATGGGACCCAAATTCCTTATCCATTCGACACCCAACACAATGTCACAACCGCCCATGTTGATAGCAAACATATGAGATTTCAGGTGGTAGTCACCAATTTGGAGATGTACATTTTCACAATGCCCTCCACATTTCATGGAGATGCCATTGGCAATCATGATTTGGAAATTATTGACTGCATGTATATAGCAATGAGTTTCTTGGACAATGCGACGATGAATAAAATTATTGGTGCTTCCACTATCAACAAGAATGATGACCTTCCTATGCCTGATGTAACCAATTAGGTTGAGGGTTTGGGAAGCAGAGAGGCCAGTGAGAGAATTAAGGGAAATGACCGGTTCTATTTCAAGAGGGTCTGAGGGAGGGGTTATGTCAGTTGTTTCAGGTGACTCAGGCACAAGGGGAGTTTAAACATCTTCTTCCGAAATATCCTCTAAGATGGCCATAAAAATATTTTTTTCCTTACACTTGTGGCCTAGAAAATACTTGTCATCACAATTATAACAAAGGCCTTTGATTTGGCATTCAACCATTTCATCCCTAGTCAATTTTTGGATTTCGAGTGGTGTAGAGGGGGTAGTGGGATTTACTGGTTTAGGGCGAGGAATAAAGGAGGTTTTTCGGTTTTTAGAAGATACAACCTGTTGTTCTTCCTTATCTCTTTTAGTAGCCTCCACCCAACTCTAAGGCTGAGCCATGAGGACATGGGCACGAATATCATCCTTAAGGCCACTGATAAAAAAAATTTGGAAAAAAGCATCAGACATGCCCTCTGTTCTAAAATCCAGTTGCTCAAAAGAATCTATAAAGTCTTACACTATTCCATATTGTTTCAAATTTGTCAGACGGCCTAAAATGGTTGGTGTCGATGTCAAAGCGTTCATAAAGCTCTGCCACAAAGTATGTCCAAGAAACATAGCCTTGACGAGAATTTTTTCTCCATTGCCACCATTGCCAACGTTCTTGATCTAGATGGAGAAAACCATATTGGAGTTTGGCCAAGTCATATGTAATGTTGTATAAGGAGAAATAATGTTCCATTTGGGTTACCCAACAAGTGGGATCTGAGCCATCAAATTTAGTCACATCCACTCATGGAAGGCGTAGGTCACGCTGAAAGTGATGGGGTAGAAAATTACGGGATTGAGAAGAAGTTCCAGCTTCAGTATGCGGAGGTGGGTCAGATAAAGGGGAATTTGTAGGGATATGAAACTTAGTGCACATCATCAAAATGACAGAGTCAAGCTCGATAGTCATGTCTTGTTTGATTTCTTTGATGGAGGAAGCGATGGAGGACTTCATGTTTGTATTTAGGGCATCAACATTTGCACTGAGTTGTTTCACTTCTTGTTGGGTCTCTGTGAAACTAGATTGCAAGGTATTGAAGTGAGCTTCCAATTCTTGGCTACGGGTATGGGACATTATGGCGAGGGAACCAAAAAGTGGCGAGTGGGGTCAAAAAAATTTCTGAAAAATTATACGTATGAATGTGATAGGGGCGAAGAGATAAATCTATTGGAATAGGTCTCAAATAATGGTGCAAAATTTTCCAGACTTTTTTTTTTCACACCTGTGGAGTTATACTTTGTTCTGAAGTGTAAGTTTTAAACCTATGAAGTAAAGCAATGCATATAGATTCTTAAGCAATACAAAAATTAATCAATGGCTCATACACAGAGTACAGAGAGATTTTATACCGAAAACCCTCAACCGGGAAAACCTTTCTTATTTTCATTATATCAAATTTCACCATTCGCCATACAATATATACAATGTTTTTAGGTATTCCGTAGATACAAAAACCCTAATCCATTAATCCTGGATTAATTTACAAATCTACTAAAAATAGCAAAAATTGCCCAAAAAAAAAATTTGGGGCGCTTCCCCAAACCCCGTCAAACGCAGTTGTCATATTTGACACGCCCACACACACACACATGAAAAGAATATAACACATACCCAAAATTCCCCCACTTGTTGTTTTCTTTGCATCCAAGGGTCCAGGGGATTATATAGTCAACAATCCAGGGAAGCAATGCCCATTGTTACTCCACACCAGGAGAACTTTTCTGTGCTCGCAGACTTTTTCAATGAATCTTCAACATTCTTCAAAGTGTCAACCTTTTCCAGAAACACCTTCTTTTCCTCAACCATGTCTCTCACAAAGTGATACTGAACATCAATATGCTTTGTCTTTGAATGATAAGTCGGGTTCTTTTCCAGGAATATTGCACTATGACTATCACAATCTAATCTCACTACTTGTTGTACCAACCCAATACCTGAACACAATCTTTGTAACCATACTGCTTCCTTGCTTGCATGTGTGGCTACCATGTATTCAACTTCTGTAGTTGAGAGTGTTGTAAGATTGATTGTTGTCATTGATGTCAACCCTAGTCATGGGTTTTGGACCGCAAGATTGATAAAGGTATTTGGACATGAAGGAAAAT
>SNQJ01S0114061.1:0-18925 GCA_010110895.2 Picea sitchensis | reverse complement strand
AACAACACCGAATCTGCCAGGCAGAGTCGAATAGTACTCCTTACTCTTCTGTCCAACTTGTCCCAATCTTCCTTCGACATACCAGTAGCTGGTGTACTAGTAGTTTGTGTACTGGTAGGTTGTGTACCAGTAGCCTGTGTTCTTGTAGATGGTGTTCCAGTAGGATGTGTACCAGGATCCACAATGATCCATTGTTCTTTGTCTACAAGAAGGTCCTCCATCTTGAGATTCCATAGCTCAAAGTTTTTAGCGTTGAACTTCTCTATATTGATTCTATATGAGCTCACCATTCCTCTTTCTTTACTCAAATCTCCACTGCAAAAGCTCCCACTAAACCCAGGTTTATCAGAGACCCAAGATAAACACTATCTATCAAGACCGAGCCAAACGCTCAACAACAAAGGTGTCCCTCTGAAGCAAAAAACGAGCTCTGATACCACATGTAAGTTTTAAACCTGTGAAGTAAATAAATACATATATATTCTTAAGCAATACAGAAATTAATCAATGGCTCATACACAGAGTACACAGAGATTTTATACCAGAAACCCTCAACCGGGAAAACCTTTCTTATTTTCATTATATCGAATTTCACCATTTGTCATACAATATATACAATGTTTTTAGGTATTTTGTAGATACCAAAACCCTAATCCCTTAATCCGAGATTAATTTAGAAATCTGCTAAAAATAGCAAAATCCGCTAAAAATAGCAAAAACCACCCACACACATCGTCAGATGTAGTTGTCATATCTGACATTCCCCCCAACACACACATGAAAAGAATATAATACATACCCAACATCAAGAATATTGTAGAGATGAAATGCCCAAATTCTTAACCAGAAAGAATTGTGTAGTGATTTGGCAACTCTAACACAGTTGTGCGGCAATAGATCTTGTTTGTTTTAATTTTTGTTTCCATCCCCAAGGGTTAGGTATTGAAGGGTTCTACAGAAAATGGTTTTCCCTGTGATATATCTCTCTAATATACATGTGGGGTCCAACAGTAGTACTCGACCCAATATCTCATGGCACTAACTAAGGAGGCTAGACCGTGCCCTTAGCCGTACTACCAACTACCCAGGTACTAGAGAGTATCTCCCCGAGTGTTGTTCTCGGTGGAACTATAGAAGTTAGGTGACATATAGGTTTATCTAAAGAGGGCTTCAGGAAATCTAGGTCAATCTATACACAAGTATTGTCTGATGCACTACCACTCAAAGGGGTACTAGCATGGGTTACAAGGGTGGCCAACTGATGTGCTCTTAAGTACCACTTGTATTTCCTGCATGTATGAATCCCTCAATCGCGGGTTTATGCGCGTAATGATTGTTGGCACAGGGGCATACCCAGGTTGTAGCTCCAAGAGTGCACCTACAATCCCTAGCTACTTTCCCTTTCATCAACACCTGCGAAGTAGATGCAGTCTCACCCGAAGAAGCTATGAGGGGGTTGTAGGATAGAGATGTCTACAACCAAAGGGAATATCAAGTGGATCTAACACAAGAACAACACAACATTCATATATCACTTATCATCTTGATCTACTCCATGCATCTATCAGATCTACCTTAGCAATGCAATAATAGTATATGAAGGACAAATACAAAATACCAATCATACACAACACAAAATATACATGGTTCACCCTCTCTCTAGGGCTACGTCCACAGAATTTTGCTATATTATATTGATGTAAAGCATACAGTTTTTATCTGCACTCTAAGATATAAGATCTTCTCTTCTCCTATCTTTCTCTCCCCTCCTTGTGCACCTAGCTGCAAGGTTGATCTCCTCACCCAACTGAAGATCTTACAATTTAGATGGCTCTTGTACCCTACACTTCTCTCTCTCACAATACTCTTCTCTCGACCAACCCAACAGTAACAATAACAACATATAAACCTAAAAGTACCAAGCCAACCTAGGCCCTTTAGACCTCTATTTATACTTTACAATCATTCACTGACATCCTTAGGCCGAAACCTAAGTGTCCAAAACCCTAGATACCAAAACCCTAGGTGTCTAAAACCCTAGGTCAACTTGACCTGTGTTTTCAGGGCTTCACCAACCCGCCTTTCCTTCCTTCTCGCGCGGTGCTCCAAAGCATCTAATGGTGGCTTTTTCCTCTTTTTGAGTCATCCATGATCATTCTTCATTGCTTATCTGTCATCCCCGATCTCCTCATCCAACAACTTTCTTTCTTGGGATTCACTCCATATTTTCTTCTCTTTTGCTCACGTTGACCCAGTATCAGTCACCGTGTCTTCCGTGAAGTTCTCATTTTTGCTTTTATTCCTTGTTCTTCACTTCCTTCCATAAATAAGGGCCAACAGGCCCCCAACACTCACATGTGACTCATCCCGAGGCACTTCAATCTGACTATTATGTTGTACTTTAACTTCGAACTGCGTAATGCAGCCTTTTCTTTCTACTTTATGCCTCCTCTTCCTCCTTGTGTAGACTGTCTGTTATTTGTCTGGTACCCAATTTCAACTGCACCTGGTACCTAGACCCTTGATTTGTTTGATTTTACTGAGAGTTGTGAAGCAACTGGTTGTCATAGTACAGCTTCAACCGACTCCCATTCTCTAGTCCTTCCTTCCATTCTTTGTTCAAGGTCTTCAATTGTGCAGCTCCTCCTTCTATAACATAGGCAATTACGTATGGCCCTAGCCAATGCATTTGGAACTTCCCAGGATGCTTGATGAACTTGTTGTCATAAACCAACACTATATCTGCTTGTCTAAATGCCTTCTTCTTGATGTGCCTATCACGATAGGCCTTCTCTCTTTCCTTCTGTACTTGCTGATGGAATCCTGCAATGAATCTATCTTCCTCAAGTTTGACCAACTGTGCAAGTCTCTCTTGAATAGCTCAAGTATCATCCATACCCATAAAGGCAACAATTCTCAGGCTTGGTACCAAATACTTCATTGGAACAACAACTTTAAGACCATAGACCAACTTAAAAGGGGTCTGCATTGTCAGCTTCTTGCATGTGGTTCTATAGGCCCATAATATTGTTGGTACTCTTAAATCCCAATCATCCCTGTTCACACAACATATATTGGTTAGTGTTTTTTATGAAATCTTGTTGAATGCTTCAACCGTCCCATTTTCTTGTGTATGGTACGGTGTTCTCTTTTGATGGTGGACTGCAAATTCTTCAGTCAAGGCTTCAACTGTCTTATTTATGAAATGTGTTCCTTTATCGCTCATTGGGATCTTTGGGCATCCAAACCTGGCTATGATGTCATCAAATATGAAGCATGCAACTGTATTTGTACTAAAGTCCTTAACTGCTTGAGCTTCGTCTCATCTGGTCAAGTACTTTGTTGTTATGATTATGTACCTTTCTCTTGTTCACTTTCCTGGTGGATTTATAGGTCCAACAAAGTCAATGGCCCATTTCTCGAATACTTGCAGGGTCAATTGTGGTGCTAACGACATTTCATCTCTTTTGGATGGTTTCCCAACCCTTTGGCATACATCACAGGCTCTGGAATAGACTTTATCATCTCTATGTAAGGTAGGCCACCAAAGGCCATCTCTCAAGACCTTCTGCGAAGCTTCTTTCCCTACATAATGTCCTCCTTCGATGCCTTCATGAGCTTATGCAAGGATCAATGGTTTTTCTACCTCCATAACACATCTTCGCAAGATCTCATCCAGTCCCATATTGTATAGATGACCAGATATAAGTGAAAAGTTTGTAGCGCGCACCACTAGTTGTTTCTTCTAGGGAATTATGTACTCGCTAGGTGCCATTCCAGTTGATAGGAACTGGACTATGTCTAGGAAGTGGTCATCAATATTTCTAATATCTAGGAGTTTACCATCTAGCAATGTATCTTCCAAATTAGTGGGTTCTTATCCATGTTCCAACCTTGACAAGTGGTCAGGACCCTTGTTCATTCTTCCTAGTTTTACTATGATCTCAAAATCATACTCTTGAAATAGAAAAAGCCATCTCCATATCCTTCCCTCCAACACTAGCTTGTTTACTAGGTACTTCAATGTAGAGTGATTAGTAAACATTTTAATGTGTCCTCCCAACAAATAGTGGTGAAATTTTGGTAATGCGTACACCATGGCTAATTCCTCTCTTTTCGTAGTGGTATAATTAATCTCAGTTGTGGATAACTTTCTGCTAGCAAATGCTAGAGGATGTTCAACATCTCCTTCTCCCAGTTGTGCTAATACAACTCCTAAAGCAATAGAGGATGCATTGAAATGTACATGAAACTCCTAGGTCCAGTCTGGAAAAACCAAAATGGGCGCAGTAACCATTTTCTCTTTCAGTGTGTCAAATATGTGTTGGCATTCTTCAGTCCAACTAAACTGACAATCCTTCCTCAACAACTTCTCCATGGGCGTTCTGATCTGAACATATCCCTTAATGAACTTCCTGTAGTATCATGTGTGTCCCAACACAGTGCGCAACTGTTTAACTATTGTAGGAGGGGGTAGATCAACTATAATGGCGATCTTGGATGGATCTACTAGTAATCCTTTCTTACATAAGATATGACCTAATATCATGCCAAATGGTGAGAAGAATATGCACTTCTTTAGATTCAAAGAAATTTGACATTGCCTGCATTTATCCAACATTAGCCTTAGACATTCAATGTGATTCTTTAATAAACTAAAGACAGTCCAATCATCGAAATATGATTCTAAAAATTTATGCAAAAACTCCTTGAATGCTTCGACCACCACCCTAGAAAAGATGGTTGGGGCATTCTTCAATCCAAATGGAATTATTGTATACTAGTAGGATCCCCATTCGGTGGAAAATGTGGTCTTTTGGCGGTCTTCCTTGACAATGTGATCTGATGGTATCCTGAAAATTTGTCTGTAAAAGCATATACCTCTTGGCCTCCCACATTATCTAACAGTTCGTCATTGAATGGTGTAGGGAAGAGGTCATGTAAACAAGCATAATTCAACTTCCAGAGGTCTACACATATTTTGATCTCTCCTGTCTTCTTGTCTTGTACCACCATAGGGATAATCCACTCTGATTCTTCCACTGGTTCTATAGTCCCTGCTTCTATCATTTTATCAAGCTCAATCTTCACTTTTTCCTTATATTTAGGGTTCAATCTATAAGATCTCTATTTGACTAGTCTAACATTTGGATTTAAGGGAATCCTCATCTCTCCCATAGGCCCTTTAATGCCCTTCATATCAGTGAACTTTTTTGGAAACAAGTCCTGATACTCATGAAGTAACTCAGTAATCTTGTCAATGGTGGAAACATCCCAATAATCTCTTATATTGGCAAGCTTCGGTGTCTCCTCTGTTCCAATATTAATTTTCTTAATCTTAATCGGTTGTCCAATGAATGGAATCTCAATTCCTAGTCCTTCCACATCTCTCTGCCCTTCTATTTCTGTGATGTTTACTTTCCTCGGATCATCATCTTCATCTGCATTAATGTTGTAACAACCTCGCAGTTTCTAGAGAGGCACAGTTCATTCATCCTCTTCTTGTTCCAAAGGGAGGCTAGATGCCTCTTTAAATACTTTCTGTATCACAATCTTTAATTCTTGGTCTACTGAGGGATATTCACTTTCAAATAAAAAGGTGGTTACAAAATTATGAATCATACCTTCCTAGTCTGCAGTGATGAGGCGCAACTCTGCTTGAAGGTACCATTTGATAGGTGTAGTGTCCAGGGTATTAACGAGTTTGTGCACCCACTGTTCTCGAGGGACATCGCTCCAGGCTTATTTACAGCTTTGCACATGGTCCTTTGGGAATCTTCAACCTGTGTAGCGAACTTCACAGCCTTCTACCTGTGCTGAGAACCTCGCTATCATCAAGGTACGACACTGTACCCAATCTGTAATATTACTTTTATGTGTCCCCCACCATCTCATTGGTGTGTCTTTCAGGGCCTCATCCATGGCTAGTAATATATGTTGTATTGGTACATTCTCCTCAAAGTCCGACAAGAATGTTTCTAAAGGATTCAGACCATCAAAGGTGGGTAAGCTACTTATTATTGTTCTAATCCAATGAAATTCTCTAGTTAATCTAGCACATCTTCTTGTGGATACTTCATACATCTATTTCTTCTAGTTCTCCAACGCTTCTTCTAAATCTAATGAACACACACTATCACTTCGCCAGCTTAAGTTCCCATCAGCTGTATCATTAATGTAGTCCTGTTGTCTGGTTGTTAGCTTGTATATGTTTTCTAGTGAGTATACGCAGTCTTCTTCTCTGATGGGCTCTACGTATCACTGACCTTCATCGAGATCTAAAGATGCAATGACCCTAAGACCATCACCTTCAAAATTCATACATCTCTTCTTTAAGTCAACAACAGTAGAGTTATTGAAGGCCCAATCAATTCCTAACAGTGCTAGGTAAGGGTAGTTGTCGTCAACTATTTCAATTACCTCGAAATCTGCAAATTTTCTTATTCCATCAATGTCCATGGGGACATTCTCCAATTGTCCAAATGGGCTAACAGCTTGCTGGTTAGCCATCCTAAGCCTGATAGGGGAATAGATCAACTTCAGTTTTCCCATTTGTGCCCAGGTTTACTTCGTCATGACATTGACCTCCGATTCTAAGTCGAGGACCACATAGTCTATCTCATACTCTCCTATTTGAGCATTCAAATGTAATTCCTTATATGTCCTTTTCTTTTTACCAATTTGGTGTACTTCCCTATTCAGTAAGGGATCTATCTTTCCTATCTCATATTGTCTGATTAAATTTTGTAACTCTTGTACAATGCTTTCATCCTGAATCAACTTAAAACAAGTATGTAAAAATTCCATGAGCTTTCTTACCTCTTTTCCTTCTCTTGGCGAATCAGATTGATCAAATGCATGAGGCATTCCATACTCTCTTACTTCTGGTCTTGTATTTGATGAAGAGCCTTGGTTTCCTCTGAGTTCTTTCCTAGCTTCCTCGAACATCTGTCTTTCTTTCTTTGCGTCAAAAGTTTGGGTCTTCTCTGTAGCTTTCCGGATTCCTGAATCATCTATATTATTCCCTTGTGTTAGTATATCTTCTCCTGTAACAATGCCTCATCTAGTTATAACAATGAATCTAGAGTATTCTCCATGAGGTTCAACATAGATCAGTTTCACTTGTGGGTTCTGTTGAGGTCCTCATCTTTCCTGAATCTTAGCTAGTAGTAGAGGACAATCTTCTATAACATGGTCAAACACATTGCAGTAGCTGCAAGTAGTACAAGAGTTCTGACAATCCCTTGCAAGGTGTCTAGGTTGTGTGCAGTTATAACAAATTATTTGTCCTCAACCTCGACCCATTCCTCCTCCTAATCCTCTTCCTCTGAATCCACCATGAGGATTGAAGTTTCCTCTCCCAAGAGAGTTATACTGCGTAGCATTTCCTTCTTGTTGTACTTCACCTTGGATCTTATATATGTCTCTTTACCTTTCATGCATGAGATAATAAGCCCTACAATCCCTATCATCATGCTCTACAGACTTACAGGATGTATAGTACAAATTCGTAGGTTTTTGAACATACTTTTTCATATAATAGCACTCACCAATACGATGTTTGTTTCTGCATACCTCACACCGGGTTAAGGTAACTTGCTTCAAGGGGATTGGAGCTCCATAAGCCAAATATTCATTAAATAAAGGATAGTGTTCCTTGTCATGACCTTCTGATCTGCATCTAACACACCATATATATTCTCTTTTATCTGTTCCCTTGTCTTTCTTGATATCTTTGACCTACAGAGACAAACTAATTAGCTGACTTAGGATCTAACTCATGCCTGATCTAGATTCTCCCATAGGGGTTGATTCAAGCTTCATGGCAATCTCCAACGGTTCAGCCCGTGAAGAAATATTCTGTTGCATCAGGGGAAATCTAATGTGTGGTAGGAGGGAAGCAATGAACCATTCTTTGTTTTGTTCATCTAGGAACTGGAAATTTAATCGTCTTGTCAAGGTTTTGAATCTCTGATCAAATTCCCACATAGGTTCAACCACCTCCTTCTTGATCTCTTTCAACTCTGTGATACATTGGGATTCTGATTTAGGTTTCTTAAATTCTGCAATCAAAGTGTTCTTGATCTGATTCAATGTCTTAGGCTATGCAAGTCCTTGGACAAGCTTCATGTACCATCTCAGTGCTCGATCTTTGAGAGTTGTATTGAACAAGGTTCTTTGGACAACTTCATCTGTGACATTCTTAATGTTCCATACAACTTCACAAAGGAACCAGTGTTGATCAGGATCTTCAGATCCATCTCACCTAAAGATAGGAAGTATCATCTCATCTACCATAGATCTTACTAGGGTTCCTGACTGAATATGTGGTGGAATACTATGGATAGTCCTCTGGACTCTTTGGTGACTGGGATTACCCTGGTTGCTTAATACTAAATCAACATGAATGATAATAGTACTTACTTCAATGGTCTGCACAGTTTCTGAGCCTTAAGGTCCTCCTCGGTGAAGCTCTTCATCTTGTCCTTCCATGGTCCCAGTGGGTTCTGAATGTTCTTCATCTGTCATATCTACTTCTTGTCCACTGTAGAAACCCCCCTCCCTATAGTTCTTCTTAAACAAGTTCACAATATGGACTTCTCTGAACACTTTCCCGCTGCACGTATCTCCATCTTTTGTGTCATTGTCGTTGTCCAAATTTTTTAACATTAGCCTTTCCGGATCCAACCAATCTATTGTATCTTCAATATGTTCTTCTCATGAAACAACATCTTGAGTCTCAACTTCAATAATTGTAAACATTTTCCTCAGGGTCCCTTAAAGAAATATCTCTCAACTTGGTTCTATGACTCTACCCTGTCAACAACAAACTCTGTGATGTACCCTCCAATGGTACTATCGAACCAGTGATCTACTGCTCATGATATGGTGTTATCATCTTCCTTGGTGTTCTTGATCGAATCCGACATCCAAACCATAGGAAGTCTAGATCGGATCTCAAACTGGGTATCGGCTAATCTAGCTAGCCACTCGTATAGCTCTTGATGGATTCCTCCAAAGAATATCTCATGTATATAAGTAAAAATATGCTTCTCCAATCAGTCCTCTGAACTAAGATTAGGGTTCTTGTTTTGGGCTTCAGCGAAGTCCTTTTCTTGATCTTCTATCCACTTTTGAGTTTCTGTCTTCGATGGAAACGACCTTGACATTCTCTTAAAAGGATTCATGTCTCGGAAATGGAACCATTTGTTGGCATAGGGGCAGACCCAGGGTTCATCTCCAAGAGATCACCAATAATCCCTAGCTATCAGCTCTTTCAGCAACACCTGTGAAGTAGATGCAGTCCCACCCGAAGTAGCTATGAGGGGGTTGCAAGACAGATATGTCTACAACCAAGGGGAATATCAAATGGATCTAACATAGGAACAACACAACATTCATATATCACTTATCAGCTTGATCTACTCCATGCATCTATCGGATCTACCTTAGCAATGAAATAATAGTATATGAAGGACAAATACAAAATACCAATCATACACAACAAAAAAATATGTGTGGTTCACCCTCTCTCTAGGGCTACGTCCATAGAACTGTGTTATATTATATTGATGTAAAGCATACAGTTCTTATATGTGCTTTGAGCTAGAAGATCTTCTCTTCTCCTATGTTTCTCTCCCCTCCCTATGCAGCCAACTGTAATTTTGATCTTTTCACCTAGTTGAATATCTTACAATCCAGAGGGCTCTTGTACCGTGCACTTCTCTCTCTCACAATACTCTTCTCTCGACCAACTCAATAGTAACAATAACAACATATCAACCTAAAAGTACCAACCCAACCTAGGCCCTTTAGACCTCTATTTATACTTTACAATCATTCACTGACATCCTTAGGCTGAAACCTAAGTGTCCAAAACCCTAGATACCAAAACCCTGGGTGTCTAAAACCCTAGGTGTCTAAAGCCATAGGTCAACTTGACCTGTGTTTTTTAGGGATTCGCCAGCCTGTCTTTCCTTCCTTATCGCGTGGTGCTCCAAAGCATATAATAGTGGATTTTCCCTCTTTCTAAGTCATCCACAATCCTTCTTCCTTTCTTATCTGTCATCCTCGATCTCCTCATCCAACGACTTTCTTTCTCGGGCTTCGCTCCATCTTTTCTGCTCACTTCGACCCACTATCAGTCACTGTGTCTTCCATGAAGGTCACTTTTTCCCTTTTATTCCTTGTTCTTCGCTTCCTTCCATAAACAAGGGCCAAAAATGACATATCTTTGTGGCTTAAAGACGCCAAAATATGTCTCTACCATGAAAAAAATAATTTAACCCACAATTTTTGTCGAGGAAAGTGCTCTGATGGCACTTGTAATATTCCAGATATAAAAAGTATGCATAATAGAAAGAAAATTCTAGAAATGGAATATGAACAATAATATAACCAAAATAACACCACAATAATACTAAAATGATAATAGAATAACACCAGAAGGAGCACTTAGATTACTGAAAGAAATGTTCACGGGCCTCTTCAAGGGGGTAACCTCTAGTCGAGCAGAGTTCTATTACAATAATATCCAAGATAGGGTTCTCATACCCTTGACTCCTATTTATACTAAATATGTATATCAAAATAATCATCTAGAGGAATATCCTTCTAGAAGCAGAATCTTCTATTAGGTCTTCTTACAGTCGGCTTATTCTACCTTATTGAAAGGCCTTATTACTATTGACCTTTATTACATCTAAATATATTATTCTACCTACATGAGGGGTTAGGTCCCAAACATATGCACAGATATCCTATCCTATGTGAACTGGGATCTCATGACTCTATGCATGTAGAAGATTGATAGAAGGAAATAATAAAAAGAAGAGGTGGTGGATGTAGCCTCAAGCTGGGGGTGAACCATGTATATCATGTGTTGTGGTTGCTTTGTGGATTATGATTTTTTTGTGCATTATGGTTTCTTTATTGATCATATATTTGATGTTTATTATAATGGTGTATGATTAGATGAACATGATATCTTAGTGTTTAATGACATGAATAAGATGCTAGATCTGATCTATGTTATGCTTAGTACTTGAATACATGAGATCTGGGTGAATACTGCGAAGATCTGTAATTAGGGTTTTGTCTGTGAATCGAATACTATGAACTATAAACTACTAAGTTCTTTGTTAAGGTCTTGTAATCACATAAATGTGTCCTAGCTAAGGTTGCAGACATCTAAGTCCTGCAACCACCCATTCCTCTACCTCGTGTGAGACTTCATATGCTTCGCAGGTGTTGCCAAAAGGGATGGTAGTTAGGGTTTTGTTGGTGCACTACTGAAGAGTTGAAACCTAGGTCTTCCCCTGTGCCAACAGTATACCATATGTCACTCTATATCTTACAGTGGTAACTAGATACTCTTTTCATGATCTTACCTTGTTCAATATGTAAACATGATCTACTACTATGTGTTTAACATATCACGTATAACCAACTTCTATTATCTGTGTATAGTTTATACTGGTCTATAGATTTCATTATACTAATATGATAACAATAATTATAAGGCTTAATTACAATAAACACACTTACTCTAATCATTACATGGACAATCCTAAATTCGGGCATGTCCATATACAACAACAAGCCCAAATACGTCTTTGTCCATGTACAAGGATGAGCTTGAATTCATCCTTTTCCATGTAGAAGGGCATGCTGAATTCTCACTTCAGCCTTGTGTATCTCTTCTTTGAATAATTTAAAAAATAATTCCAAGACATATTATCGGCTACTACTCATTGATTTATCATTTTTCCATCCTTTTTGTGATGCAGTAGTTGAAACATTATTTTCCACATGGTTCAAAGAGATATACCCCTATTCGATGGGCTTCAATAATTTATACATGAAACCTAATCATATTGTGCAATTGATCCAAGAATTTTATCCCCGACTCTCTCCACCTTACCAACTCTCTACATGAGGCATTTCACAATCACATGGAAACATTGAACTAGAGCCTTCTAGTGATAAGAAGCCTTTTTTCCATATTTGTTTTTGGTTTCGTATCAACTTAATAAGTGAGCTACACCTGAAATATTTCTACTTAATTCCCTTTTCCCAAAGGTCCTATGATTTTATATCCCGCCATTAACTTTTAGTTGTCAAATATTTCCTCCTAAATAATATTCCTTACCCCCATTCTTCCTTCCTCTTTTGGCTTTTCCACAGACTCACATTCAATAGAGAAACCCTCTCATTATATTTTCATAGAGCACAAAAAATTAAATCACTTCTTTTTTCTAATAAACTCCAAAATATCTTTAAAAATGGATGCTAGGGAATGAATTTGGGTCTGTCCATGTACATGGATAGGCTCAAATTTGTGTGTGTCCATGTACATTGATAGGCAAGAGAAAGTAGTAGAATTTTTTTTCTTCAAACTATTAGAAATTATAAATTATGCTCATTTAGTTTTGATATACAAAGTTTTACTTGCATTGTTTTCATTGTATTTATATCTTATCCATTTTTTAGAAAAACATGCAAGAAACTTTTGGGTATTGTTAATGCTATATTTCATAAGATTAAGTTGTTTACATTGCATTCAAACTTCTCAATTTTTTATTTCCCATTCATATATATTTCTTTGAAAAGTAAATATGCAAATTAGTTGCATTATATCCCTAAATTAATGTATATAGTTAAATAAAAATCCATTGGATAATAACTTGATTTGGCTTATTGATAGATCTATCTCTTTTCCAATTCCATTTAAAACCCTAATATTGTAAAAAATATAAATGGATTTTGTTAACAATTCATATTCTTTGAAATCATGAAGAAGTTACATACTATAATCATACCTCGTGTCCTTATTGAAAAGAACATTTATATATATAAATATGCATCTATGTATCAATCAAATCTAGCAAACCAAAACTGATAAGTTCATAAGAATCAAGAATACTTACACCTGTGGAGTTATACACAGGTCTGAAGAATACTGCAGAGTGAAATGACCAAATGCTTAACGAGGAAGAATTGTTTAGTAATTTGGAAAATCTAACACAGTTACGTGATAATAGATTTTGTCTATTTTTAATTTTTGTTTCCATCCCCTAGGTTTAGGTATTCAAGGGTTCTATAGACAAGGGTTTTCCCTGTGCTATATCTCTCTGTAAACGTGTGGGGTCCAATAGTAGTACTCGGCCCAATATCTCAGGGCACTAACTAAGGAGGCTAGACCGTGCCCTTAGCCATACTACCTGACTACCCAGGTACTAGAGAGTATCTTCCTGAGTGTTGTTCTCGGTGGAACTATAGAAGTCAGGCGACCGATCGGTTTATCTAAAGAGGGCTTCAGTAAATCTAGGTCAATCTGTACACAGGTGATGTCTGATGCGCTACCACTCAAAGGGGTACTAGCAGGGGTTACAACGCTGGCCAACAGATGTGTGCTTAAGTACCACTTGTATTTTCTCCATGTATGAATCCCTCAACCATGGGTTTATGTGCATAACGATAGATATTTGTGGCTTAAAGATGTCGAAATACGTATCTAGCCTGAAAAAAAAAATTAACCCACAACTTCTGCCGAGGAAAGTGCTCTAATACCACTTGTAATATACCAGATATAAAAAATATGCAGAATAGAAATACAATGTTAGAAATGGTAGATGCACAAAAATATAACCAGAATAACACCACAATAATACTGAAATGATAACAAAATAACACCAGAAAGAACACTTAGATTAATGAAAGCAATGTTCACGGGCCTCTTCAAGGCGGAACCTCTAGTCGAGCAGAGCTCTATTAAAATAATATCCAAGCTAGGGTTCTCATACCCTTGACTCCTATTTATACTAAATATGTCTATCAAAAGAACCATCTAGAGGAAGATCCTTCTAGAAGTGGAAGCTTCTATTAGGTCTTCTTACATTTGGCTTATTCTACCTTATTGCAAGACCTTATTAATATTGACCTTCATTACATCTGAATATATTGTTCTACCTACATGAGGGGTTAGGTCCCTAACATATGTGTAGATATCTTGTCCTATGTGAAGTCAGATCTTGTGACTCTGTGCATGTAGAATATTGACAGAAGAAAATAATAAGAAGAAGAGGTGGTGGACGTAGTTCTAGGCTGGGGGTGAACCACATATATCCTGTTTTGTGGTTTCTTTGTGGATTATGCCTGCTTTGTGCATTATGGTTTCTTTATTGATCATATAGTTGATTCTTAGTATAATGGTGTATTCTCATATGAACATGATAGCTTAGTTCTTAATCACAAGAATAAGATGCTAGATCTGATCTATGTTATGCTTAGTACTTGAATACATGAGATCTGGATGAATACTACAAAGATCTGTAATTAGGGTTTTGTCTGCAAAGTGAATATTATGAGCTATAAACTGCTAAGTTCTCTGTTAAGGTCTTGTAATCACATATCTGTGTCCCAAATAAGGTTTCATACATCTGAGTCCTGCAACCAACCCTGCCTCTACCTCGGGTGAGACTTCATCTGCTTCGTAGGTGTTGTCGAAAGGGCCAATAGTTAGGGTTTTATTGGTGCACTGTTGAAGCGTTGAACCCTGGGTCTGCCCCTATGCCAACAGTATACCATATGTCACTCTATATCTTACAGTGGTAACTAGTTACTATTTTCATGATCTTACCTTGTTCATTATGTAAACATGATCTACTACTATGTGTTTAATATATCACGTATAAAGAACTTATATTATCCGTGTATAGTTTATACTGGTCTATAGATTTCATTATACTAATATGATAACAATAATTATAAGTCTTAATTAGAATAAACACACTTACTCTAATCATTACACGGACAATCCTGAATTTGGGCATGTCCATATACAATGACAAGCCCAAATTCGTCCTTGTCCATGTACAAGGACGAGCCTGAATTCAGCCTTTTCCATGTAGAAGGACATGTTGAATTCTTACTTGAGCCTTGTCTACCTCTTCTTTGAATAATTTAAATAATAATTCCATGACATATTCTCGGCTACTACCCATTTATTTAGCATCTTTCCATTCTTGTTGTGATGCAGTAGTTGAAACGTTATTTTCCACATGGTTCAAAGAGATATACCCCGATTTAATGGGATTCAATAATTTATACATGAAACCTAATCATATTTTGCAATTGATCCAAGGATTTGATCCTCCCCTCTCTCACCCTTACCAACTCTCTAGGTGAGGCATTTCATAATCATAGGGAAACCTTGAAGTAGAGACTTCCAGTGAGAAGAAGCCTTTGTGCCATATTTGTTTTTGGTTTCGTATCAACTTAATAAGTGAGCTACACCTGAAATATTTATACTTAATTCCCTTTTCCCAAAGGTCCTATGATTTTATATCCCGCCATTAACTTTTAGTTGTCAACAATTTCCTCCTAAATAATATTCCTTACCTGCCTTCTTCCTTCCTCTTTTGGCCTTTCCATAGACTCACATCCAATAGAGAAACCCTCTCATTATATTTTCATAGAGCACAAAAAATCAAATCACTTCTTTTTTCTAATAAACTCCAAAATATCTTTAAAAATGGATGCCAAGGAATGAATTCGGGTCTATCCATGTACATGGATAGGATCAAATTTGTGCGTGTCCATGTACATTAATAGGCAAGAGAAAGTAGTAGAATTTTTTTTCTTCAAACTATCAGAAATTATAAATTATGCTCATTTAGTTTTCATATGCAAAATTTTACTTGCATTTTTTTCATTGTCTTTATATCCTATCCTTTTTTTTTTTAAACATGCAAGAAACTTTTGGGTATTGTTAATGCTATATTTCTTAAGATTAAGTTGTCTACATTGTGTTCAAACTTCTCAATTTTTTATTTCCCATTTATATATATTTCTTTGAAAAGTAAGTATGCAAATTAGTTGCATTATGTCCCTAAATTAATGTATATAGTTAACTAAAGATCCATTGGATAATAACTTGATTTGGCTTGTCAATAGATCTATCTCTTTTCCAATTCCATTTAAAACCCTAATATTGTGAACACTGTAAATGATTTTTTTTAACAATTCATATTCTTTGAAATCATGAAGAAGTTACATACTATAATCATACCTCATTTCCTTATTCAAAAGAACAGTTATATATACGAATATGCATCTATGTGTCAATCAAATCTAGAAAACCAAAATTGATAAGTTCATAAGCATCAACATCAAAAGAATTTGAATACAAGTGGGAATTTAATAGTTCAAATGATAAAATTATTTTTTGGGTGGGGACATTGTAAGAATGACAGAGTAGTAAAACCTTATCCCCGCATCTAGCAACCTCCTCCTCTAGGTGGATTCGCTGCACTCAATCTCGTAGTGTTGTACCAAGTCATAGCTACTAAAATATGGATATGAACCCAAGAGGGGNCCCCTCATACCGGAATGTGGCCACAAACGATAGGGAAGGAACGAGATCCAAGCGGCTAGATTTTGAAATGAAGACCCACCTGCGGGAACATATCTTAGCTAAGGAAAATATCTTCAGGAAGTAAATGGAAGTGGAACTGAGGACATCTCATCCAAAGGCATATCGTGGATGGGAACTAGCAAAATGTATTCCCCAATCGGACAAACCGCCAAGGTACACCATCAACTGGATCAGGGTTGGGGAACACACACAGTTCATGAGAGGGCAGGCTCTCATAGGAAATTTCCTGGGATGATTTCCATTAGAAAGGGACCTCATGTGATGGATCAGAGACTGGTGGAGCCCCAAGGAATACTATGAAGTGCAACTTAGTTCAAAGGGGTTTTCATGATCATCCTCTACAATCTAGAAGACAAGGATAAGATCTTTGAGAATGGGCCATATTTCTACAATTCGATAGGGCTATTCCTCAAGTATTGGATGGATCCTTTTAGCTCAGAGAAATAGGATTTCATCATGGCACTAGTCTGGATTAGACTATATTCTCTACCTCAGTAATTTTGGATGGAGGAAATCCTCATGGGAATAGGGAATACAGTGGGAAGATATGTAAAATCCTCAGAGGAAACAAAGTAGAGGAAATACACATCTTATGCTCGAATATGCGTGTACATTGATATATTGAAGGCCCTACCATGCTTAGTAACCATAAAATACCAAGATGAAGACTGGAATCAAACCATGGAGTATGAGCACATCCCCTTCCATTGCATAAAATGACATGATCATGGGAACCTCTTCCGTGATTGTCCCTTGAACCCTAAAAACTAAAAAAAAGGGGAGGGAAAGAAAAATGATGGCTACACTATGGTTACAGGAAGGAAAAAACAACCCTCCATGAAACAAAATCAAGAAATCACTTAGAAAATCCCCACTAGAAATTCCTTTGACATCCTCAACTGGCTCCCAGAGGAATAAGATGTGGAAAATCCCCACAAGATTGGAAACAAGGATAAAGATAAGGGAAAAGACAAGCACCAGTCAGAATCAACCAAAGAAAAAAACCAAGAGACAGGCCCAATAGCCCAGCAAAATGAGGACAAGCCAAAGGATGGGGGGGAATATCCTAATGCAACTAGATGAACATGATCTAGGGGATATAGAACTAGAGAAAGTGGTGGAAGCCTTTAATAGAAAGGAGATGCAAACCATCCCAATAGAACAACTCAGAAAAGTGCATAAAGCCTTCATTAACTCTACCGCAGGAGCCACCTCATGCCTGGGAATATCCTCAAACCCAACCATCGATTTGAGATGTACAACTTGTGGAAGTAAGCGTTGGGGTCACAAATCAACACATCAGCTCATCAAAGAAGTAGGAAAATACATGCTCAACTCAATGAAGATCCAAAGACTCACATAAGGGTACCTCAATCCACCCCCCAACTCATCATGATGAAGATCATCACTTAGATTATTAGAGGGATTAATGGAAGGTATAAACAAAGGACCCTTCAAGACAACATACATGTTGAGAATCTAGACATTATCCTCTTACAAAAAACAAAATGTGTCGGGGTTGATGCGGAGGACATATTCCAGCATTGCTGGAGGACATGCAATTCTATTCATATTGACTCATATGGGGCTGCAAGGGGGCTAGCTATCTTATGGAACCCTACTAAAATTATCATAGATCAACCTTTCTCCACAATGGGCACACTCATTTCTCACTTCAGGGCCATAGGCTCCAAGAAAGAGTGGATGATTACAAATTCCCATGGGCCACAAATTTCTCAAGAAAAATAATTATTCATATGAAGAATAGCTACAATCAGATCGTTGTTGGGACTAGTACACTAGAAGATAGGGGGTGATTTCAATGTCATTCTTACACTGGAGGAAACGACTGGAGTTGGATCATGATAGTGGTAAGTTCATAACTCTAATAGATTAAATCAATTTGATAAACATAGAGACTCAAAATGGTATCTTCACTTGGTCCAACTATAGATTGGGGCACCAACATGTTGCGAGTAGAATAGATCAATTCCTCATCTCTGAATCTTTATTGTTGGATGATCTGGTCCTTGAAGCCAACATCCTCCAAAAATCTAGATAATATCCCTGGCCATTTTCTCTTTGGTTAGATATAGGTGCCATGCCCAAACTTAAGCCCTTCATATTTGAGAAGTTCTGACTTACTCATCCATACTTTCAAAACCTCTCCAAAACTTAGTGGAGGCACGCAGAAATAGACCATGATACATGTATGTATTCAACAAAGATTAAAAAACTTCAAAGAGAAGCTAAAGAACTGGAATAAAAATGTGTTTGGTAATATACTTCAGAAGAAGTAGGAAATTGTGCAACGATTGGAGGAACTGCAGAAGGACTTTATTGTGAGGGAAATAACGACAACCTCGATAAAGGAGGAAGAGTAGTTATAGATATAACTATAAGAGAGATAAAATAAAGAGGAGATATTATGGATGCATAAATCCATAGTACAATAACTTAACAAAGGGGAAAAGAACACCAAATTCT
>SNQJ01S0114060.1:27787-49892 GCA_010110895.2 Picea sitchensis | reverse complement strand
GAAGGCCTTTTTACAATAAACAGGAATGCCAAAAGTCCTAGACATCCAAAAACCTAACCCTAGGAGATGAAGCGCCAAAAGTCATGTGGGCCCCGTTTGGGTAAGTTAGTACATCAACTTCCCGGGGTCGTAACTTTTGCATATGATCTGCGTTTTAGGCGTATGATAGCTTATTGGAAAGGTATCACCGAAGAGATTCATTTTGGGGGCTCAATCATGCCTTTGGCTATAATTGAGAACCTCGATCTCGAAAAACCTTCATTTGGGCCCTCAAAGTGGCCCCGGAAGTTAAAAACTGCTAAAAATAGTAAATTGCCAAATTTGCCAGAAAACTGTTTTGAGCCAGTCGAAAAAGGTGGGTGGCCACCGATATCCACCTGGATCACTCCAAAGTATCTAAAACGCTGGGTGACGTCATGGGTGACCTGGGTGACGTCATGGACCTTCCAAGGCCTACATCATGGTGAAAAGGGCAAGACCCCCTTGGGTCCAGGCCTGCCAGGCTGTCCCTGGTGGAATGTCCTCCTCTCTCTCTGGTGCAAACCCATGATCTGTCTCTGCCCCTGGCTGGGGTCTCAACATCCATCTGGTGGGATTTTAGCCCTATGGAGGTCCAAACTAATCATCTCCCCATATGTACCTGTCCATCGGGTGTGGCCCTGCAACATCAACAAGTACACCCTCCATGGACTCATAAGTCACAGGGATCATAGCAATGTCAATCACATCTAATCATCAAGTTATTTAAATTTTAAACATGTGCATGAAACCCACTTTACTCGAACACGTGCTCAAAGACATTATGTTATTCTACAAGGTAAGTTTGGAGGGGATGCCAGGACGTCCTATTGGGCTAATGCTCATTGGATGTGGGATGTTCTAGGGTGAAGTCAAATCCAGGCCATGTAAGTGGATGAGGTGGTAGGGGATGTTTGGGCAATGGGTGCAGTGATAACAGGGAAATGTATGGCTTACCTGTGGGTGCCTCTGGAGAGGGTGAGCTGCACCTTGTCATGGATGCAAATGTTTCCAAGCCCATTCATGCCTTTTATTGGTTGAAGTTGGATAATGGATCATTGGCTTGGGAAGTTGTGTTTGTTGCCTTGTTTCACCTTGGTGGCCAACTTCTGTGCCCTAGTCCCGTGCTGTCACCGCCTAGGGAAAAGGGGTACTACTGGGGGGGCCCTCATAAGGGTAACATTCCGTTCCCCACCATACTTAACACTTTCCATCCTGGAGCCTATCATAGTTTACTAAACTTTGATAATGGGTCATGGTCAATTCTCTCATGAGAAGAAGGGGCTAAAGGCCCAGGGGTTGATAGAGCTGCTATATATATGCTATGAAAAAATGATAAAGGTCACCTATAAAAGCTATAGGCCAGCTTAAGCTCTACCCCCTCTAATGGTAATCACCCTTTGTCCTAATGCACTGAATGCACACTTATAACAGGACCTCAACCTAGTAAGAAAATGAAGAATAAAAGCTTGAAACTTGTAAAGGGTACTTGTAAAATAATAAATGGGTATCAAAAGACAATTAAGGGGTTCGAAATGCAAAAAGTATTGAGGAAAGGGTATCTCAAGTAGCAAGCGCTCCCTCTATAGAGGCGCTCAGAGAAATGGATTTATTGACACCATAAGCCATGAAGTAAGCCCAAATTCATACCACTATCACACTTACTCTTGAAGGGTTTCTTTCTTTCACTGTTTCCCTCGAGAGCTATCCCTCTACCTGGGTCTTTTATTTCACTGTCTTGGTTGGCACACCTAGTAGGGTTGGATGAAGGGCCTCCCATATTAAAACTTGCCAACACACATGAGGTCCTGGGCTGGTGTGATGTTTGAAGGGGATACTGAGGTGACTTGTTTACATGGCTTATATCTTAAGTAACAACTTACTTTGCATGACTCAAGGACTAATATCTCTTAAGAACATTGGTTTACCTTGTCTTATATTCTGCTTTGTTTTGGATGGCCCTGACATGGTTCTTTGAGGGACGTCCTAGGCTTTCACCTGGGATGTTGGCCCTTATTGTAGGACTTTGGCGCGTGTGATGTAGAGCAGTGAGTCACCCGGTGACTTGGTACCTCTAGACATGAGCTCTCACATCCTCAAGCCCTTGGACGATTGACAAATGGGCTTGGTTTTGGTAGATTTGGTCATGATGGCACACGTATGGGCTACTTGGGGTATCGATGATGATTTGGCATGACCATGGATGAGTAGACACACCATTGTCATCACTCCACCTTGAGGTAATGCCATGTGGCCTTGGGAGGTCCTCCGTTAGCCTTGGGAGGCTTGATGTCACCACACGTTTATTTGCATTTTATCATTTGTAGAGGCTATTTGAGGGGTCGGTCCCACTTAATTTATGAATTATTGTTATTTCACTTCTTTATGTAGACAAAGCGCTAGGACTTACCTCATATAAAGAGGCTAGCGCTAGGATCATTTCATTCATCATCACTTCCCTCACACTTGTGTGGGGTAACACTTCTGAAATTTTTGCTATTTTGGTCTCTTTGGCTCTTTTTCTCTCATGCGCTAGCCTTGGAGGAGATTCTTTGTGGACGGTTTGCTCCTTTGGATGATAAATGTCTGCAATTAGGGTTTTGGTGATCATGCTACTTGGAAGAAGTAAGTAATTTCTGCAATTTTATGTTTCCTGTTAATGCTAAAGGTTGAATTACTATCTTGTTACAAATATTCTTTGTCTTGTTGAAACCCTAAGAGGGAAACGTAAGTGCTTCTTTCCCTCACAAAGTTTTTGTTGTCCAAGTTTGTGAAGCATTCTTTGCTAGGGTTAAAATCCTAAGGCCCAAAAATGCTTGGACTTTAAGGTTTTAACCCTAGTCTTTGATCCTTGACCTAAGTGAATCTAGGAGAAGGGAAAAACGACACCTAGGGCCCAAGAGTGTTTGCACGCGAGGGTTTAGACCTTACCTCTCCTATTTTCATTTAGCTCAATCTTCAAGTTAATGCATTTGTGACTCCATAAACCCTAGAGAACAACTACACTAGTCTAAGAGTGTTGTTGTGGTTAAAGTAGCTATTAAAATCAATATTTACTATGTCTCAGACACTTTACTAACATTTCTAACCCTAATTCTAACAAACTTTCACTATTTCTTGCTGCTGTTAGAAATGTTTGCTACAACCATTGAAAACTACGCTAATTTGCTGCATACGCTCATTTATAAGTGGCTTAACTTGCTCAGAAAATACTTCTAGCAATTGGATAATATATACTCGTTGAATGCTTACTTTTCATGGTGAATTGCTATATTTCTGAGCACTTTTACTTGCTGCTGTTGCAATATATTAATTGCTGTTATATAATTGGTTTACTGCTGTAATTTGCAACAACCATAGAATTTATTCATTGTCTAGTGTCCAAGAGGTCATGATTGCATGCTTTAACTTGGTAATTGTCTATATTATGCTGCAAGTTGTTTATTGTCTCGTACATGTACATTAATTATCTTGTTATCTTCTATCCCTCTCCTAGACCTAGACCTAACTAATAAGTGACCGAGATATGTGGTTGTAGGCTTGACTAATCTTGCTATTTGATCCCTTGAGGTCACCAGGGAAGCCTCCCTTGTGGTGGACCTCTTCCATCACTAAAACGAGGGAAGTCTCTACTTAGGTGATAGTGGTAGATTCTTCCATAGTTACACGAGATTTGGGATCTTGTGGAGGGATTTGAACATGTACAAATCCCGTGATAACAGGTCTAATGCTCAATCCAAGTCAATAGCCATGCAAAAGTACATTGTCCAAGGAGGGGGCTCATGTGACCACATGCATCCAATCCGCAAGCATGGACACAGGTCCAATACAACATAAGAAGTGAGTCATGTTAAATGTAAATGCCACTAGGTAGATCTCATTAAGCATCATCTTCAAACTTCACAATAACTCATAGAATTCATACCATTTGCCATGTTTAGGTATGGGAGGGTTACGGTTAGCCCCTATTACATGTGTCAGTACCCAATAGGAGAAGTATTTCCTATGAGACTCATTAAGGAGCATGTGTGATGATATATGGAGTGGGGTTTACCTTCATGAGTGGCATGCATAGTCATGTGAGGTTATGTAAGATATTCATCCAAACGAGCGCCTTTGTATGAGGGAGTGTTTATGTAATGAGTTTCTCTTTCCTCTGCACTGTGTCTTTCCAAACCCCTATTTACGTTTTTCTTTATTCGTTCAACCTTTTTTGGCTTTTGAATTTCATTTAGTCCTTTTTAGATATGCATTCATCGCATAGGACTTGGGGTGATGGCCTCATAGTGAGGGGGCATTGCTCATGCTTTGCTTTCTTTTGGTTTCTTCTTAATCATTTCTTTCTATCTTTCATTTGCTTTGCATTTTAATTTTAGCACTTTGCTTTTTACCCCCTTTTTTATAATATATACAATTGCATCAACCTTGAGCATTCAAGCTCCTTCTTCTCATGGGATTATGAATCGTGAACCTATATGTGACATATGACCACCAACTCAAAAAAGGGGACAAAGGAGATTGGGAAAAATGGAGAATGTTATGTATGGATCAGGATATGGGCACACTACCCCTCTGTAATGTTCCTGACTTGGCTAGTCTAGGAAACTTTGCTAATGTGTGTGTATGATTAATTGTTTACAGCATATATATTGAGTATACATATGGTAAATGAGACAAAATACTATAAATCGTATATTATGATATCTTTGGAGTACAATGCCGAATGCGGCTGACAATAAAATAAATCACTCGGCTAGATCAATGACAGAAGGATCTTAGCCTGAATACAATAAGCAAACTGAAATGACAATACCCGATGATAGATGACACTGCGGGATCAATGGATGATCTGCAAGCTATGGCAGTTCACGCGGTAACTGCTGCAAGTTCGGAAAGTTTGCCCTGGTGGATAGATCTCTCGGATCGGTCTAGAAACTGTCCCAAACAATGCGCCCTGTTGTCCCTCTCAGTCCTGGTGACGGACCGACCCCTCTGCTAATGTGTCTGGACTCTGGACCCAGATGGATCCCCCTGGGGGAATGCGCTCCTCTACTACTGGAAAACTGTGCCCTAGTGATTTCATCGTCGGAATCGGCTGAGATGTGTCTCAAACTGATCGCCCTGGCCTACTGTGAAATGGGTCAGAAGGGTTTCCCTGGATCTGATCTGATGATCGCTCGGGAATCTCGAATGTGTCCTCCCCAAGTGCCACACTCCCAATGTCTGGAAAATGCGTCCATGATGATTCCCTTGTCAGAATCTGACGAGAATCTAGGAAAAAGATGCGTATGGCCTGCCTCTCAAATGGGTCGGAGGGGAATCTCTGAACTCTCCCTGAATGGGACAAGTCGATCCACTAAACCGCCTCAGAAGTTGCGCCCTCTCCCTGAACAAGTGCGCCCCTGTTGTTGAACCCTGTAGAACTACTGCTAAAGACTGATGGAACACCTGTGTGATCTCCCCGGTGACTAGGGTGTGTCTCTCAACACTGAAATCAACCACTGGTGTATTCCTCCTGGAATCCACTGAGCTACCTCTCCTGAGATGCGCCTTTCTCCTCAATGACAAGTCAAAATATGCATAATGATGAATTAGGTCGCTGTACCTTCTCTTATCGCTGCCCGAAACCCTAATTCGCTATTGACTTTTAATTTTACCTCATATGTTCTATTTTTAGCTCAAGTTGGCTTAAAAGCGCTTTTAGCTACTTTTAGCTCAATGTCACTTTCCGATTATAACACCTTTGATTGGGATGACCTCTAGTAACCCTGTTTACCCCTTTTTGGCCCTGGCTATAATCTAACAGGGATGTTTAGACCATTAAGCCTCCTCTTTGGAGATCCTACTTGGAAAGGGACATTACACCCTATCAGAGCCCCCTAGTAGTACATTTCTACCCAAGAGTGACAACACTTATCTAGGACGGGATGGTAACCACCAAAGTAAAAAAAAGAAAAAGGCACAAATTTAGAGCATCCTGATCCATTATCCAACTCAACTGCCTGATCACTACTTTCATGACAAGCACATAAGGCATTAACACTTAATATGAAGTATTGAAACAAGTTACCTCCTCTGGGTTGGGCACCATAGTCATCAAGTGAGAGTGATCTGAGCAATATGTGGGAAGCATCATTGGTAATCTTTCTGTGGAGAACCATGGATGTCATTTATGGAACTGCTGTCTGTAATGTGGATCATAGGAGAAAAAATCTCCCTTAGTTACCCCTAGATGTGAGGGGGTAACAAGACCTAGATTTATTTTTTGAAGACTAAGGATGAAGTGTTCAATCAGTTCATAGAGTTCAAGGCCTTGGTTGAACATCAGACATGGAAGAAGATCAAATTGATTTTCTCAAATAATGGAGGCGAGTATACCTACACGAAGTTTGATTCTTTTTGTAGGGAAGTAGGGATCATGAAGGAGTTGATAGTACATGACAACCCATAGTAGAATGGGGTTGTAGAGAGGAATAACATGTCTATTATTGATTGCTAAGTCTCTAATTTATGACTAGGATTTTGCCCATGTGTATTTGGGTGGATTCTTGTAATACAACTGTATATATTTTGAACAACTGTCCTCACAAGATCTTGAAGGACACAAGAATAGAGGGGGCATTCACTGGTGTGAAACCAGATGTATCACATTTCCATGTATTTAGTTGTCTAGTTTATCTTCATGTGCCTGAGGAGAAGAAGACAAAATTGGAACCCTCGAGTATCATGAGTATTTTTTTTGGATATAGTTAAAATTCTAAAGCTTATAGGATCTACATTCCAGCATAGAAAAACATTATGGTGAGCTAAGATGCGAAGTTTGATGAGGATGTGAGGTCCTCTAGTTCATAGGTGTCTCCTTTAGAGATTAAAGGGAGTAAGGAGGTTGTTGTTCTAGTGGTTGATTAAGAGGTTAGAGAAGAATCAAATGTAGGTGTGGATGAGGTGAGATTGGGGATGGATATGCCCTCACCCTCTACTTCAGCATGTAGGAAGACGAGATGGATTACTTAGACATTATAGGATGCACAAGAGCATGGTCTCCCAGATCTTTAGTGAGGGAAAGTATACCTCCTAGGAGATGTTCTAATCATATTTGGGGGACAATTTGTTTCCAGGAGCCAGTGGTTGATTTTGAGACTACAAGTTTGATTTGTAGATGGCAATTTTGGTTGAGTTGCATAGGGAGCAAACCGGTGTTTATGAAAGTACTTTCCTCGTAAAGAGGGATTGTTAGCTTTCAAGTTACTCCAAAAGTGTTTACACCATGCTTGGGGGTGCTTCATATGATGTGGGGTGTATGGTGTGTTGATTACTCTTGGTTGTACCGTGATGGACTTACTCATGTATTTCTATGCCTTGTCTTTGATACTTATGTGGCACACTTCCTTGGAGTGTTGGAGACCTACGTGGCTTGGTGACTTTTTTGTGGAGTGCACATGGATAACTTGGTTGCTTGCTTGGAGGACGACTCACTTTGGAGGAGGTTATGTTGATTTTGTAGCTTCAGGAGGTATTCCCACTAGAGGCCAAGGCGCCAGGCACGTGGGAATTTTTGTTGGCACCAGTTTTTCCTTTCGTTTCGTCAAAATTGGGCTAGAAATGAGTCTAGGGCCTCATGAGCAAGATGATGGGTCTTGTGGGCTTGTGATGGGGTTCCACACTTACAAGAGGAGATTAAAATATTCTAATTTAATGTCGACTTGTGAAAGGGCTCTTTGACACACCCTTTTGGACTTGTATAAATAAAGGTCAAGTCATTATGACATTAGATCATTGTGCAATGACAGAGTTAACATAAGTGAGGTGCACTTGTGTTAGGAGCTTGGAAATTTCAGCAAGGAGAAATCTGAAATTTTGAGGCAAATCTGGCCTAGGGTTTGGAGTGATTTTCTGTTTCAGTTTTTCAGCCAAGGAAGGATTCTTTCTCAGTCAAGGAGGCACACGTGTGAGGGAGGAAGAGCAACAGGTAGAAGAAGGGCCAACGAGCTCGCACGTGTGAGCTGCAGACCGTATAGTCCGTATAGCCACATGTGAGTAGGCCGATGGAACATAAAAGACAGTGGCACGTGTGAAAATTTAGGTAGGTACAACAGGCCGTACAAGCTGACATCAACAGGCCGTATAGTGGCAGTAGCTGAGCAGATTTGCAGTCAGACTTTTTCCAGGTATTTTTTGTTGAGTATAATTTTACTGTTTTTGAGGAGGACAAGGTTGTGTTGAATTTTGGTCAAAGTGTGTTGACCAGGAGGGATGGTTTTGCCCTCAGATTTTCTGAATTGGATAAAATTTACAAAACAAAAATTTGTCTTAGTTGTGTTGATGATTCATCTCTGATCTTTTGTGTTTCTGCTGCATATAATTTTTAGTGTAAAATTGTTTAGTGATAACAGTTAGGGTGTTACTGTTAGCTCACTAGGTGGCAATTTTCAGATCTGAAAATTGGTCACATAAAGGCATATGTGAAAATTGATAGGTTGGGCATCTTGGAGGAAGGATTGAACCTTATATGGCATGGGGACTCTTGGTTGCTTGCATGGAGGCTTGTACGTGACTTGAGGATGCTTGGGTTGAGGAGCAATCATGTAGGTGTGGTCGACTTGGAGGTACACATGGCTTAGAAGGTAGTGGTGGAACATTGTAGACATTTGGAGGAGTGTTGGACCTTTCTTGAGGAGTTTTTAGCCTTGGACCCTTGCTTGTTGGATGTGCATGCCTTGGAGCATTACATGTGGGCCTATTTAGTGTGTAGATATGTTGCTTGTTGTGGACTAGGTCCACTTGTTATTGGTGGCCTACCTCACTTTTCATATAAACAAAGGGGGGAGAGAGTTTTTCGATCATATTCATTATTGTTCACTTATGTAATCACATACTTGTGTTAGAGACGTGAGAGATACAATGAACTAGTCTCTTCGTACTCTTCTTCATGGTATTTCTTCTCTTTGTCTTTAGTGCTAGGGTTCTTGAAGAAATTCAAAGGAAGACTAGGGTTAGGGTTTTTCCCTAAGAAGTTAAGAAAGCTAGGGTTTGGTAGAAACCCTAGAAGAGCAAAGGGAGCGCTTGATTTTGTAGTTCTTGTGAGAGAAGAAGACTAGGATTTTGTGGTATTTGGAAACCCTAGTGCTACTTGGAGTGCTTAATGTGGAGGAGATAGGGGGAGATTATCTTCTACACTTGTGTGATGCTAGTGTTGGTGCCAAGGAGGACTTGGTGTGTCTGCTAGTTTGTTGAGGATCTTTGGTGGAGCAACCTGCTTTGGTTAGGAGTGATCCCTAGCTAGGAGGAGTTGGTGGCTAGGGTTTTATTATGAATTTCCTAGCTAGGGCTTGGAGAGATTAACTTGTACCAGCTTGTATGAAGCTGTGGTATGTAATTGTACTATACCTTATATATATATATATATATATATATGAAGTGTTCAAGCTGTCCTTTGTGTACTTGAAGTTTTGAATTTCAGCTTATGTTATCTTCATGATTGAGTGGATTCTAGTGCTGGTTATCATGTTGATTTGACTTAAGATCGAGTAGAATTTGTTAAGTGATTTAACACACATCTAGAGGCTAAAGGGGAAGATTTAGTGCTGTAACAATCCACTGTAAAAAGTATTTTTCAGATCTGTTATATGCTTGGAAAGTGTGCCCTAAAAGCTGAAACTTTGTGGTATTGAAGTACTCTTGTGTGGTATTTATTTTCTTGGGCTGCCTTGTGAATTGGGTTGAAAAGAAGTGAAGTATTTGCCGCTGTAAATTAATATTTCAGATTCAGCCCTAAAGCTGAAAGTTTACCAGAAATAGATCCGGGAAACCTGCCCCAAGGCTGAATGTTCACAGGAAATAGATCTGGTGAACCTTGAGGTTGAGGTGAAATTTCTGAATTTGCAATAAAAAGTCAGGTTCTCGAAATTTCCATCTGGTATCAGAGCATTTCAGAGATTTCTACATGGACTTACATCTACTATTTTCTTTTTAACTTGTGGTCTTATATCTGACATAATTAATAGCTAGTATTATGTTGTATCAGTTCTTTCCACCAAAGAAGGTAGTTAATGTGATATCTTAAGCTATTAAATTTCTAGGTTGGCCAATATAAAAAAATGCTTAACAAAATCTATAAAGATCTATGATAATTACATTTTCTTGCAAAATAATTGAATTTCTGTGTGCCAATTAATCTGTTTGGCTTTATTGCAGACTATTTGTATGATAACTTTTCCAGTTTTCTACGTGATGTTTATTCCTACTACTCTAACTTTAGCTCTTACACCATGATGCAGCATGAAAGTTATATTAATTAGTTAACCTTTATGAACTAATTACTAATGCATTTGACAGTGACAGCTTGATGGAGATTGGGATTTTATCTTTAGTAAATACAATGATTGATTTCTTTTTCTTGAAATTCATTGACTCCTTATGTGTAACTTTTTAGTATTTTTGCTTCAGCGTAAACAAGGTTTGGGATTGTTTTAATTGCAGCGAGCTCTTTAATATAATGGATCTCCCCAAGTAGCATCTGAAGATCCTTGGAGGGTTAAATCTCCACAATATGTACATGCCTAGCAGTTTTCTAAGTAACTCAACCTACCAAAGGTCAACAAGGTGGGACATTTCCCTAAAGGATAATGTGATGATAAAGTAGTCTCAACCAAATACTCATCTCTTTGAAACCTGCATTGAGGCAAATAAAGAAGGAATAATATCATGTTGGAATTTAAACAAGAAGAAAAAGAAAAGAATCCGTGCTGCATTATAAAGTTGTAACGCATTAAATGTTTTTATGCCAGTGTTAGTCAAACGGGTTGCAGCTTGAGAAAATTTGTTAGCTGCAATAATTCACATTGCATAGCTTGAGATGTTCCAACCTTAGTTTTTCCCTCTGAATCTCTGGAGAAATTCCTTAATAATGATGAGTCATGACCTAAAATGGGACTTGTTCTATTGTTTCCAAACATGCCTAATCTGTTATTTAGAGATTTTAGATTTGCTTTCTTCGTGATGAGTCTAAGAAATTTTCCCTCTGTGCACGTCTTCCACATATTTCCAGTCAGCATTTGCACATTTTTTAAATTTTTTATTATTAAAAATGCAGGTCTGTGCAGCAGTCCAAGTCACAGGTTTTGCACTCTGTTTACATGGGGCAGCAAGGATCACCCACAGAGCTCAGAGAGTAGTCTCTATTGCTAGCCAATGGCATGCATTGCTGACCTGTCAATCACATGACGTTTCTGAATCAGAAACTGAAAACATGACTGAATCACATGCTGTAGATGTTGATGGGATGTACCTTTCGCCAACTGAATATGGAAGTGATGTGGAATCAGATGCTGATGTCCTCACTGTTGTTTCCTCAAATTATGAATCTTCTTCCTTTCAGAAGAGACAAGCTGCCGGTGAGTGACAGCTTATATTGCCTGCACTTTTTAGGAGGTCTAGCTCATTTAGATTGCTACTCTTGCTTTATTATTAGTTTTATTCTGCATTAGTGTTCATTTCAGCATCATCCCTTAGGCCATGGATTTGAAATTTTTTCCCTAAAGATGTTCTTAATGTCTAGGCTGGTGTCACAATAAAAGGTCCATCTTTTTACAATTTGCATCTTGGATTTAGCAAGAAAAAACCATCAAATATGTTTTCGCTGTTGAAGGCAGCCCATTAAATTAAGGGTGCAGGCCATGATGCCAATATTTCTGGTGAAGAAGCAAGTCTTTCATATATTGTCAAAGATGATATAAATAACACACTGAAGATTTAATGGAGCTTTCCTTTTAACAGAAAAATGGAACAAAAAACCTTTTTCTGGTAGCTTGGTTCTCCACACTTATAACACGAGCATATAGGAAGTGTTTTGAGTAATAATCATTAGTATGCAATGCTTGCCTATTCAATTAACTAAAGGAAACTCATTTGGGAGTCAGTCATTTTTGCTATTGAATTTCCTTGTACCTTAATGGAAAGCTATAGCCAGCTCAAATCTCCCAGTAGAGAGAGACTGTTCTCAAAAGATCAGTTCCATATAGTTGTGACTCATCCTAGACAAGGGCATAACTTGCATGTGACTTCATCCCATCACCATATAGCCATGAACATATGGATGATTATTTTTAGTGCCTTGGACCTCCTTACACAAGGAGTAAGAGTAGATAAGATTTTGCACAAGGCCTTTTTATTGTAATATAAGAAGGACCCACGCTAAAAAAATGATGTGCATACAAGACGTGACTCCTTTAAATCAGTTGGATTTTCTCACTACTACTCATTTGGTAGGACCGGTAATGAATATATAACGAGTGTGATGTGAGGTTGTGATATGTCTTTGGCGCTTCCTATGCCTGTGTGCTTGCTACATTGAGATTGCTATAACAGGTCTATTTTGGTTGTGGAACCCAGTATACACAAAATTCTGTTCTATCCAGATACAGTTCCTTTCCACATACAAGTGAAACAATTTTGGAAAAAAAATTATATTCATATAGATATAAAAAAAATCCCAGCTAATACATGGGACGAAAAAGTGTGGGGCTCAAATGGTCCTTATACTGTAGATGTCTTTCGATAATAGTATTGTTTTCTAAATGTAAGTTATTTCGTAACCTCGTTTAACTGAACAAACTTTGGAAGCAGGTCCAAAATAGCAAAACAGAAGCAAACAAACTGTTTCGCAATGGTGGGGATTGTGAATCTTTGAGAGATAAGCAAATGATAGCTTATATTAACCAACTTAAGAAAGGCTGATTGGTATTGTAGATTGGCTTGCTTGGGCCTGGTGCACCTGTGGGATGATCTGCCACCTTTATTTATAGTTTTGCTACAGCAGCCCTTTTTCTTTGATAGCTAGTGCTATGGGGCTCATTCTCCTTTCATTAGACTTGGTATTTGTCATTGAATGCATTGGAACACTTCTCACACATGCACGATCAATTGCCTTGTCTAAACTCATCCTAACTTTGCCTTTTCTCCTAGACCTAGCCTATCTCACCAAGTGACCAAGATAGAGGGCTGTAGACTTGCCTTTAGCTTGCTATAGGATCCCTTGAGGTCACAAGGGAAGCCTCCCTAGTGTTGGATCCTCATCCATCACTTAAACGAGGGAAGTACTTGCCTAGGCGACAATGGAAATTACTTACAATTGTTGCGCAAGTTTAGCATCATGTGAAGGCTTTGCATAAGTACTAGATTTTGTGATAACAGGTCCCAAACCCTCTTAGCCAACTTCTACTCCCAATTGTGAGAATTAAACAAAATGAAAAAGTAAGAATACTGAGAGACATTGAATTTTTGTGGGCGATGTTATCACAAAATCTAGCACCTTTGTGCAAAGCCTTGCACAAGGGGAAAGACAAGTGCAACATTGGAAGTGTAACCATTGTCACCTTAGTAAATCACTTCCATCATTTTAGTGAAGGATAGATCCAACACAAGGGAGGTTTCCCTTGCAACCTCAAGGATTCCTATAACAAGTTGGGATCAAGTCTACGGCCTCCTTCATTGGTTACTCAAACACACCACCATTAGGTCAAAGTTGTCAAGGCAAGAGCAAGGTGGTTTAATGAAGTAGTTTCCAGATATCCATATATGAAGTATCTAAGACAATAAATGATATTTAGCAAGTCAAAACAAGTCAAGGAGATGCCTCAAACACTACAAATCAAGAGAAAAGCTATGGCTGTCATAAAAGAATTTAAGATGATTACTTCAGCAATGTATCAAGTTACAACAGCAGAAACAAACAACCGTTTAAACAAGTTAAAAATGAAATAAAATTAGGGCCGAAAATCATAAACTAAACTAGGGTTTAGTAAACAAATACTTGCTGAAATGATAGATGAATATAACAGCTCTAAGAATGCAGGACGTCAAGCCCTAAAGGTCTGAAAACCAAATCAACAAAGCAATAAATGATACCAAGATGCCCTTTTAAGGTGAAAGATGCCAATAAACCCTAGACATAAAGCTAGAAGATGGATGAAAATTGAACAAAGATTGCAACAAACCCTAATCTAACAAAGAGAAGGTAAACTTTAGGGTTTAGATTCATCACCAAGGAGAAAGACTAGTGCCATTTTGTTCTTGATGGGCATATGGAGTCAAATCATGCACTTTCTTGGAGACAAAGGTGAAAGAGAGACCCAAGAATAAAATCCTAGGGTAGTCCACTACAAACCCTAGGTATTTACCCTTTAGAATGGAAAATTAAGGTAGTCCACTACAAACCCTAAGAAGCCATTCTATGTCTTTTAAGAACCTTTAAAAGATGAGATCAAGATGGATCTTGGGTAAAACCCTAGGGTAGTCCACTGCAAACCCTAGGACGTTTTCCTACAAGAACACAACTAGGGTAGTCCACTACAAACCCTAGAGATATTTTTATGTCCTTTAACAAGTTTCAACAAAATGATTAACAAGGGAAGATAGTCCACTACAAACCTTCCTAGGGTTTCAAGTCAAGGTTTATTCAAGAGCAATACAAGGTAATATGCACTATCACCACTTTGATAAACACATTTACACTTAATACGTTCAAGAAATAAACCAACAAAGACTTAACAGGAGCACTTACTAGATAAATCAATGATCACCATGAGATCATCCATCAAAACTTGAATGCATCCAAAAGATCATCTCCAAGAGAAGTCACATAAGTCATCCATGGTGAAAGAGAAGTAAAGAAGAGTAGTAGTAATGATTCTCCACAAGTTGTGTTATGATTTACAATGAGGTAGCACTCCCTCTATATATATAAGGAAACCAAGTGCTATACCTCTTTAAGAAGCCCCTAAAACACAAGAATCCATGATACAAGGTGGATAGGTCTTAGGTCTGTTGACAACCTATTTCGACTAGGGGTTAACGTCATGTATCATGAAGCTATGTACCTGATGGTGCAACTAAGTTTGAAGACTTATGGCTGAACATGGCAAATTTTTCCTCTGGCACGTCTTTCTGTAATTGGAATGTCCGCTCCCCTGTGTGGGATAATAATGTAATGGGTCAACATGAGTCATATTTTAGTTAGTTTCCTAGGACTTTATCATTAGGGAAGTCCTTTCATCGAGTGTTTTTTATCCTTAGGTAATTTTTAATTACCCTTGAGTTTTTCACTCACAATTATCCTCCAAAGTGGTGGAAGGCGTTCTAATGATAGAGCCCAAGGGGTGACTAAGGTCTAGGAATGTTGTAAATGACCATGCTAAACATCTTCTAGAGTTTTGCGGAATTCCGTCAAGTTTTGATAGTTTTTTTTAATTTAGTAAAATTCTCCATTTAATGAGAATTTTAATTATTTTTGAGATAAAATGTAAAATTTGGTCTTTGGGGATTTTGATAGGGGTATGAGTACTCGAAACAAATGGCAGATACCTCCCTACACCCTTGGACCAAGTTTCAACGCATTTGGACAAGTTTTGCTAGGTCCTTGTCCATGAGGAGTCAAAATCAGTCTAGAGTCAACATTTAATTGCTTTTAATTGGCTAAGGTAAAATAGCCAAAAATTGTAAAACATGAAAAAAGACATGAGAAGAGTGGGAAAGGTTTTCTAACCTTTTTCCTAAGTTGGAAAATCAATTTTCCACTTAGAGAACCCCACCTTGCTTAGCTAACAACCAAACATGATGATTTGCTAGAGAAAGTGCACCCCCCTTGCCCTTCCACTTGGCCAAAAATAAAAATTAAAGCAAAAAGACACCCAAGACCCTAAGTGCGCCCTCCTTGGCGTCTAACCTTATGTTTGACAAGTGGGAAAGACGGTTTCACCCTTACCCCCTCAACCCTCAAACCCTAGACATGACTAAAACCCTAAAAGTGCGCCTTCCTTGAGATGATCCCCCTCCCTTTGATGGATGCCACTTGGAGCTCATCCAAGAGGGGTCTCTCTTCCTTCCCAAGTATAAAAGAATGCCTACCCCTCCTCTTTTATCCATCTATTCTCAGAGCAAGTTTATGCTACCCAAATCTCTCCCACTCCTCTCTCTCTCTTTTTCTCATTTTTTCTTGTAAATCTTGCTGCAAGTATTTGCAACAAAATTTTACCATTAATAAAGGAAAGCTTTGGAGGTAATCTCATGGTGTATTGGGAGTCTTCTTGATGCCCCTCAAGGTTTATGTTTGAGGTGATATTGCTGCCATATTTTCTTGTGCTTTTCTTGCTTCTATAATCTAATATAGGAGATCCAAGCAAAGTATTTTTCTTGGGTAAATTTATGTTAGTATTACTATAGATTTGGTCAGTTAGTTTAGTTGGTATTGGAAAGTATTTTGCTATTTCCATTGAGCTACTCACCTCTTTGTTGTTTTTGTAGCAAGATATCACAGATTTGTAGGTCACCAAGGGTTTGGAGAAGCAAATTTCAGATCTGGAAGTTTGCTTGTTCAACCAAGGGATTCCTCCAATATTTTTCTGATATTACTTCTCTCATTTCCATTTGATTTGAGGCATTTTCTGTTCTTATTTAGTCATCCAAAATCAATATTTTTGTTCAGATTTAAAATTTCTGTTTTACATACTAACAGAAATTTCCGAGTTTTAAAGTGTTCTGCAGCAATTTCCAGCAAACTTTTGCTTGTTGATTTTTGCAGATTTTCGCTAGAAAGAGGGGGAAGTGCTACTCATTTCAAGTCTCAAACCATTCAAGAAAACCTCCTCAACTTGGGTATCAAAAACCCCCTTTCTCTCTTCTTTCTTCCAAGCATTGTAAGCAGCCCAAGAGAGTCTCTTGGGCTTGCATTCTCTTTCAAAGGTTACATTTCTGTATTGCATATCTTTTCAATTTGCCTACACCTTGCAAAGTGATTTGGCCTTGCCAATCCATGCAAAATCGTAAGGCTAGTTTAATTTTCTGTTTTGCATCTTTTGTTTGCCCCACTTGTCATTAAGGCAAGGTTGAGTGACTAGTCTTATTTGCATTTTGTTTAAAGTTAATCATTTATTTTTTACATCCACCTTGGCACAAAATCGGTAGGCTTGTCCTCCTCTTTGTGCCATTGTTGTGAGGTAGCATAGTCTTTACTTTCATTCTTTGCCCCACTTGTCCTTAAGGCAAGGTTGTTTGGATAAGCAATTGCTTTTCCTATTCCAAGTCATTTTAATTTGCTCTATTTTTGTGCCCACACCTTGCAAATAGATTGGGTTAGCCATCCATGCAATATCGTGAGGCTAGGATGCAGATTTACTTATTACTTTATTTTCGAATTTATTTGCAAAGTAGCCACACCTAGATTAATTAGGGGAGTAACCTTTTGGTCTTGGAAGTTATCATATCTAGTATAACTAGGCACCCAACTAGTATCACTTTTTCCAGCAAAAAGGAGTGACTTGGGTGGCTACAGGGGGGGTGTAAGTCGGGGACGAATTCACGGCACTAAGTGTCCTCCCTGCTTGAGCGCCCAAGCATTTCAGATTGACCTGTGGAGCTAGGGAAGGACCTTGCTTTTCCTTCTTCTTGAGCACTCAACAATTCTTTTGGTTAAAGGGTTAATAGTTAGGGGTAGACACATAGTCTAGGCTTGCATCTATCACACCTAATCCCCCTATCTAAAGAGAGACTTAAAATCCTTTAAAATTTACCTACAACACTTTCACAACATTAGCACTTTCAGTTTCAATTATCTTTCATTTCAGTTGTGCAAGTTTCACTTTCAAGGCATTTGTTTTTCCATGCGTTTTACTTTCCAAGCATTTCCATTTTCAAAGTAACTCTACCTTTCAAGTTATGCGATTTACTTTCAAGGCCATTTACTTCTAAGTTGCACAATCTCTCTTGTGAGCACTTTACTTTTCAAGTTATCTCTCTCATTTGTGTATATTTCATGTATCAATGTTTCATGGTTAATTGGGTTCAAGTATTCTTTATTCTTTGGATGTAGTTGTGTAATCATTTAGTTGTTTACTTCATTGTACATCTATTTCATGTTGTATCTAAACTTGTAGATAATATTCATATTTGGTTCAAGTTTAAAGTAATTTTCTTTGTTCATTGTGGATATCTCAGATCATTATTTATCTCTTTTATAATTGTAATTTGTTGTATCTTTCGTTAACCCCATCTATCTGTAGGCATTGGTCTTTTGTAAATTTGTAAGTAAAAGGGGCGTGCTTGTCATTGAAAGGTTGCATTGCATTGACTGCTTGTCATTTGGGTTGGGTCCCCCTAACTTAAAAACTAAAATTAACTCCTAGATCACTTAATCAACTTAACATAGTTAAATAGGGTCTACCCCCCTTGGCTTCCCTAGGAGTGAGCCTAGATGGAAGAATTCCAAGTCGAGGTGACAGTGGGTTTGGACTTAGGCTTGTGCCTCCAAGGACACACTAAGTGGGTTGGAGACTTCTCCACGCTTGTAGGTGTGTATAAGGACGGTAACAAGGACGACCCCTAAAAATGCCTCTAAAACAATGATATAATGCTAAAACATGAAAACATCCTCTAAAAATGCCACAAGTCAGAGTGTAGAAGTCTAAAAGAGGGTGACATCATCTCCTAAAGAGGTACAAAATTCCAAAGATCATGTCTCTCTCCCAAATGGTGCGAAACATCATCAAAGG
The DNA here is from genome assembly GCA_010110895.2 of Picea sitchensis. NCBI lineage: Eukaryota > Viridiplantae > Streptophyta > Pinopsida > Pinales > Pinaceae > Picea > Picea sitchensis. The sequence goes on along the minus strand of SNQJ01S0114060.1, from coordinate 31,332 downwards.
TCATGCCTCCTCATCAAGAAAGCAACATCTCATCATCCAAATGCTAGGTCAGTTGAAGAAAACATCACATCATCCTCAAGCATGACATCATCCTCTACATGTGCTACATCCTAGCTTCCAAGCACGACATCATCATGGAACAAGGTTTCGTAACCTCTCCAAAGAGGTGTACCATCTCCATCAAGGGCAATGTCATCCAACAAACCCTAACATCCTCAAAGGGGTACAACGTCCAAGGTAGGGGGTTTCCTGTCCTTTGAGTGACTCATCAAGTCAATGTCCAACCTCTCAGGTCTAGAAGGCACTGGAGGGTGTCAAGAACCATGCCAAATCATCACATTATCCATTGCTCATCATCAAGGGTACAACAACCTCTATACAGTGTGGGAGAAGCATCATGAACGTCCTCCAAAAGACCATCTCAAAGGGTGCATCATCATCAGGGAAGGGCTCAAAGAACCAAGTGAGACCAACTATCATGGATACAAAAGTCATTAGAATCATAAAATCTAAGTAATCGTTTAATGCAAAAGCCACGTAAGTAATTCACATTAGGTATCTTCCTCAAACTTCACACTAGCTTATGACTTTATGCAATTTGCCAAGTTTAGGTATGGGAGGACCATCAAACAACCCTATTAGGTGTGTTGGTACCCAAGTAGAGGAGTAGTTCTTGAGAAACCCATCAAAGTGTAAGTATGAGTGAATGGTATGACATGGGGTTTACTTCTTGGTCATGGTGTCATTGACATGCAAGGCCACATGTGATGTCCATCTCCATGAGCGCCTTTGTAGAGGAAGCACTTGGTGCATTGAATTACTCTTTCCTTGGCACTATTTCTTTCTACCCCTATCTTGCCTTTTGATATTCATTAATTGCGTTGCAAGTCCCTTTTAGGGTTTATGCATTTATTAAATCAAGATTCATTTAAGTCCTTTCTTTAGATATGCATTTAGTGCATTAGGACTTGGGGTGATGGCCTCATAGTGAGGGGGTAGAGCTCAAGCTAACTTGACTTTTGATTTATCATTCATATCCCTTTTATTCTTTTGCATTTTGAATTTATAGCATGCTTTTTCCATTCTTTTTACCAGCTGCATCAACTTCGGGCATTCATGCCTCTTCTTCTCATAGGAGAATGAAGTACAGACCTTTTTGGGATAGATGTAACAACCATTCCCAAAAGACATGACAATGGAAGGAATATGGATGGAAAGTGTTAAGTATGAAAAGGTACGAGTATGTTACCTTGATCAAGAACTCCTAGTAGTACCCCTTTTCCCCAAGAGTGACAATAGTTGACTATGTTATCACACAAATTGTAGGTTGGGCAAAGCCCTGTTATTGCACAATTTGTAGTTATGGTAAAAGGTGGATGAAAGAAAGGCAAACTGGCGTAACTGAGACTATCCTACCACTGTTACCTCAATAGGATAGTTCTTTCTGTTTAGGGTGGAAGGCCCAGGGGAGACGTCCTCAGTGACCTGGGGTTTTGAGAAGGCAAAGGTTTGAAAGGCTAAGTATAATATTCCCCCTCACAAGTCACCACCGATCAGAAAGTCCCGGCTAATCAGCCAATAAAGATAAGTACTAACCAAGAAGTGTACCTACCCGAGACAAAGCAACAAGGAAACTATAGATGTGCAAGATTACTTGCTGGTTACTACTTCATAAAAGTCTTTCTGATGATAAGCAATTGACCAATAATATTGATGACGTAAATCAATGTTATACAATAGCAATGATTACACAATGTCCCTTCACAATGAATGCTAAAGAAACTTTGCAATGATGAATAGCAATCAATGTAACAATACTGGAAGCAACTCTTTAGCCAATCATTCAATTGCTTTAAAGATAAATAAATGCTGCATAGAGATGTTTATAGCATGAATAGATGACGACAACAATAGGGTTAGTAATTGTTAGTCTAAGCTAGGGTTAGAAGGATTAGTAGTTTGTTCAAAGTATTTTGATGTGTGTAAGATCAAGGTACTCAACACAAGAAGTCTTAGATCAGTGCGTTATTAGGGAAAATGGAGTCAAAACCAACTGCAAATGTTGAAGGGCCGTGATGATAGTAATATGGCTAAAGACAAGAGGGTTAAATGTTGAGGTGTTGCTAAGGCAAGGCCTCAACAATGAAACCTTAGGGGAGAAAGGCTCACTAAGGTGTAGAAACCCTAGGCCTTAGTGCTTTATTCTCCTTCTTTAGCTCATTAACAAGATAAAAACGGCTAGCTTGAGTGATAAATGCTATGGCCAAGGACAAGAGAGTTTAATGATGAGGTGTGGCTAAGACAAGGCTTCATCAATCAAACCCTAGAGAAAACGACTCACTAAGGTGTAGAAACCCTAGGCCTTAGTGCGTTTTCTCCTTCCTTGGCTCAAAGACAAGAACAAAAACGGCTAGGCTAAAAGAGTAGGGGTAGAGTGTTGCTATGGCAAGGCTCTATCTAACTTCAGCAAATCAAAATGGCTCTTGGCTTATCTTAGTAGGGACATGAAACAATGACACCAACATGTGCTTGTCCCCTAGGGTTTAATCCAATAAATTATAACAACAAAATGCAAGTAAACAATACCATAACCATTCAATAAAGAAGTGTTTTTGCAGAAATTCACTTACATCCACCAAGCATTCATGTAGCCAAACCCTAGTTGTAAACCTTCCACCAAGAAATTTCCAAAATAGCTAAGAAATAGACTCCTTCAACAAATGCACATCAATTTTCAGCCAAAAACCCTAAAGTAGGGCGCAAATTTCAGACCTCACTAAGTGTGAGTAAAGATGATGATCAAAATGAGAGTTTTAACTCTCTACTTATACAATACAAATGACCTTAATTAAATTTTAGGTCATCAAAAGGTTGACAAGGCCAAAATACCAAATAATATTGTTTTACATTAAATGTCATAAATTAAACCCTAATCAAGAAAAAACAAGACGTCATGCCCTTTCTAGGGTGACGTTAGCCCTTTTTTAGGGCAACATAGGCCTCCTGGAGCAAAACGTTATCCCTCCTTGGGCTTCTCCAAGCTGCCACACGTGCCATAACTGCCATGAATGCTTGCCAAGAATGTCCACAATGCTGGATGACGTCATGGGCATCCTGGTGACGTCGTGGGCCTTCCAAGGCCAACGTTCCGGTGGAGAGGGCACAACCCCCCTAGGTAAGGCTTTGCCAGGGTGCCTCTGTGGAACGTCCTCCGTTTCTCTGTCCTGTCTCTGCCCTCTGTTGGGGTCGCAACATCCATCTGGTGGGATCTTCAACCCCATGGAGGTCCAAACTAATCATCTCCCAATGTGTACCTGTCCAATATGGTACTTGTCCGTTGGGTATGATCCTACACATCAACAGATACGCCCTCCATGGGTTCATAAGTCACAAGGATCATAGCAATGTCAATCACATCCAATCATCAATTTTGTTAAACATGTGCATAAAACCCCTTTTACCCAGTCAAGTGCTCAAAGACATTATACAAATCTGCAAGGCAAGTTTGGAGGAAGTGACAGGGCGTCCTATTGGGCTAGTGTCCA
>SNQJ01S0114059.1:0-28288 GCA_010110895.2 Picea sitchensis | reverse complement strand
GACCATTGAATACATCAAACTGCCAACTGCACTTCCATATGGAACACGAGACATGTCTTCCTCCTCTTCATGTGTCTTGGGACACTGATCCGTAGATAAATTTACACCAATGGGAATAGGGACCTTGATTGGTTTACATTCTTTCATATTAAACCTCTGCAATATTGTCTCGACATATTTTCTATGATTTAACCATAGTTTCATCTATTTATGATCTCTTTTAATTTCTATTCCCAAAATGAAATTTGAAGCACCGAGATCCTTCGTGTCAAATTCAGAGGACAACTGAGATTTGACATCTTGGATAATCACCTTGTTGTTTCCTATCAACAACATGCCATCCACATACAAGACCAAATAAATCAAATGATCAAAAATTAATTTAAAATACACAAAGTGATCCTCTTTGCTTCTTGAGAAGCCATGTCCCAACATATAAGTATAATTTTTTTTATCCCACATGCTTGGTTATTATTTTAAACCATACAGAGACTTTTTTAGCTTGCATACCTTATTTTCCTTTCCACCAAATCCTTCTAGCTGCTTCACATAGATTTCTTCTTCTAGATCCCCATGTAGGAATGTTGTCTTCACATCCATCTGTTCTACTTCAAAATCAAATGCAACAACAACAAATAACATAAATTCTATAGAAGTTAACTTGGAAATAGGAGAAAAAATATCACCAAAATAAATTCCCTCAACTTGGGAATAACCCTTTGCTACTAACTGAGCTTTGTATTTCTCCATTTCACCTTCAACATTCAGCTTCTTTTTAAATACCCATTTTCTTCCAATGGGATTTCTTCCAATAAAAAACTCGACTAGATCCCAAGCCTCATTCTTATCCAAGGATGTCATTTCTTCATCCATGGCCTTTTTCTAGAGATTTCCATCCTCTGAATCCACTGCCTCCCTGACAATTCTAGGATCATAATTAGTAATAGACAAAGAAAAATTTGAACAAAAAATTAGATGGAGTATACCTTTTCCATATCCTTCTTTCTTGAACTGATCTCCTCAATACTGGAGATGAGTATCTTCTTTCTCTGATTCCTATTCTTCTGTAGAGTCTGATTCATCATCCTTTAAATCAAACTCTATTTTCTCTGGTTCTTCCTTACTTGGCAGGACTTTCTTTTTAACAACATCCTTCATTTCTCTAAATACCACATCTCGAATATACACAACCTTCTTAGTTTCTGGGTTCCAAAGCTTATAACCTTTGAGACCATCTTTATACCCAATAAATATACACTTTTCATCCTTCTTATCTAGCTTACTCATGTTTTCCTTTGGAACATGAACATAGGCCTAAGAGCCAAATACCTTGAGATGTGTCAAAGAAGTTTTCTTATTAGTCCATACCTCTTGTGGAGTCTTGTCATCCCACGTTGATGAGGGTGATCTGTTGACCAGGTAGCATGCATTACCCACTGCCTCTACCTAGAATTCTTGCACTAACCTGGAACCATTGAACATGCACCTTGTTTTTCCCATCAACATCTTGTTCATCCTTTCTACAACTCCATTCTACCGAGGTGTGTATGGATTATTCTTCTACCTTTATATACCACACTTATTACAGAATTATTCAAATTCATTCCCACAGAACTCTCTCCCATTATCTGTCCTCAACACCTTAATTATTTTCTTTGTTTGATTCTCAACAAGATCCTTAAACTATTTAATCCTGTCAAAGAATTTAGATTTCTTCCTAAGGAAATATATCCAAGTATTCCTCAAGAATTCATCTATAAATGAGACACAATACACATATTTTCCCAATGATGCAACTAACGTAGGTCCAAACACATCATTGTGAACTAGCTGTAAAATTCCTTCTACCCTCATTGCACTAGAGGGGAATCTTACTCGATTATTCTTCCCATATATACAATGTTCACAGAAATCAAAATCTAGAGAGAAGTTAGACATACATTCAACCATACCTTTACCGTGTAGTATTCGAAGACCCTTCTCTCTAATATGCTCGAGTCTTTGATGTCATAGCATAACCTTTTCTCTAGAGACTGTAGGAGTTTTTTCTTCTTCAACTCAAATATCAGGAAAAATGGAATTATTACACCCATCACTAATAGTTCTTCCTTGCAGCTTATACATATTTCCAAACCAAACTCCCTTCAACAACGCCATTGCTCCTCGAACCATCTTGCAGGTTTCCTTTTCAAATATTGTTTTTACCCTTACATCATCCATTTTTCTTACATAAATCAAATTTATGGCCAATATTGGGATGTGTAGAACACCAGGTAGTGTTCTAATCCTTTCATCTATGAGCCTTAACTAAAATTTTCCTCGACCTATGATTTTGGTTGTCGAATCATCACCTAGGAAAACATTACCTCCATCATACGTTTCATATTCACAGAACCACTCCATGTGGGGAGTCATATGAAAGCACGCACTAAATTTAACCAACCATGCCTCATGATTTGCATGTTTTCTTGAAGGATGCAAGTACACATCCCCTCCTTCTTCCTTGGAGGAATTTTATTTTATAGAAGGAGATTGTTCAAATCCCTTCTTTTTCTCAACTTTGGATCTACACTGCTTCTTGTAGTTCCCTTCTTTTCCACATCTCCAGCATACCTTTACAAACATTTTGGGAGACTTAGATCTTCCTTTAGACTTAGATATCCCACTTGAGGACTAATATATATTTCTTTCCTGGGAGCATCCTCTTGCAAAGAATGCATTTGTGTTTTTTCCTTCTATGTTCTTCCATCTCATGTCCTATGACAACAAGGATGAGACCACTTCATCAAACTTCAACGAAGTTGTATTACTACCTATGGCCACAACCAGACTATCCCACGAGTCTGGTAAAGAGCACAATAAACTGATACACTTATCTTCATCTGAAATTTTAATCTCAACATATACTAAATGAATTACCATGGTATTGAAGGCGTTGAAATGATTTTCCACCGAGTCTCCATCTCTCACCCTCATGTTATACAGATTCTTTCTCAGGAATAGTTTATTTACTAGGGACTTAGACTGATACAAATTCTTGAACTTATCCCATAAACCTTTGGTTGTAGCTTCCTCTGACACATTCAATAACATTGAATATGAGAGACACGGTCGGATTGTGCTCTCCACCTTCCAATCCAAATTTTTCCAGTCATATGCTAAATTTCTTGTAGGTGTAGTACCTGGATCCACCGTGATCCACTAATCTATGTCCACCAGCAGATATTTCATTAAAATTTTCACATTAAACTTCTAGATCTCCATTTTTTAACTACTCGCCATTTCTTTTCTCCAGAAAAATCAATACGACATATCTCCCACTATAACAAGGCTTATCACAGTCCTGAGCCAAACCCTTAAACACAAAGGTGTCCCCCTAAAGCCAACAAGTCTCTAATACCAAATGTAGATTTTAACCTTGTACAATATTTACTGCAAACAAATTTTCAGTAAAAGAATAGAAAAGATACAATGGAAAATACACACATTACATAGATATTTTTCCCCCACAAACCCAAACCATGAAGACTAGCATATTCTATATTCATTCATAATGATACATTTTTTACAATACAATATACATATAGGAGCCAAGGACATCCAAAACCCTAACCCAATGACCTGGATTAATAAACAAACCTAATTCCTTAACCTGAAATAGAAAACCATGTGCTAAAAAACTGCCCAACAATGGACACGAAAATCAAGGCAACACAAAAAAACGAGGAAATAACGCGACACATTTACCGTGGAGAAAAATTCTTGAGGGCACTGGCCCCTAACCCCCACACAAAGGGGATATTTCCCCCCTGCGACCCCCCAAAGGGGGGCCTAACGCTCCCCCCCTCAAACTCCCTTGCACGCTCATCGCAATGTAGCAAGAACTAAAGCTAGTCGTGCAAAGAATATAACACATACCAAACACAAGTTAGGGATGTGTTGATGCCCACTATGTGCGGTGAAGTACAATATCCATACATATTTTAAACCAGAAATTATGAAAACTAGATCGATAAAGAGGAGTCGAGAGGGAGTGCATGTGTGAAATAAATCCCTATATCGAAGCAAGGAAATTCTTGTACGAGGTGATGGTACCATTGTCCAGGTGCTTGATAAGAGACGTGCATAAATCTGGGATGCCGCATGCCAGGCCCTCATGGAGATTAAAGATGGTGACCAATGTTATGGTATGAAGTGATGAAAAACCTAGCCATTGATTCTAATAGTTACAGGGGGTTCTTGAGTTTCCAATTGGCTTAACAATCACCCATGGAGTTGCTGATCCTAAGTACATGATAATAGTGGAGAGTCCTAAAATATTCCACTTCTTTGAGGAATTTTACAATAATTATTTTGTGTTTCATGTCCTGTGAGGGGGATTTTTTCCTGGCCTAATTAATAATAACCTAGGAGTCTTCGATGATAGAAATGTATTATATTCCTTGTCTCTTAGGAAAACTTAGACCTTAGTAAAGGGATTATTCCTCTTCTTGATTATTGGTTTCTACGCCAAGGCTCCAAAATAAGGTTAATGTTAGTTTTCCTCTCAAGGAATTGATAACCCCACCCGCTCTTGCCATCCTTGGGTTACCTTTCGAGGATCTATAAAAAATAGGATATGTTTCTTATAATCATTCTTCCAGCCTTTGAATTATTCCTGGGATAAAGAGATCTTCCAAGGAAAACTATGTGGTGTTTGGGGGTTTCCTTGGGGAGTATGGACTCTAGTGAGAAATAATTGACTATGCCATTTTTCCTCGGCATGAGTTAAATTTTGCTGTGAAGTTTATTTCAAAACATTTTGTTGAAAGAACTCGAGCATTAATCTCATGCACTTGTTTTCCACCAACTCTGGAGGAGAGTTGATTCTAGAGAATACAACTTTTTTTTGGGCCAACGAAACCTTCCAGGTTACATATTTAGGAACAACTACAAATGATTCTTTTAGAAATTAACTTATTTTATAGAGCCCCTTGGTAGAGATATTTCCACTTGCTAAAAAGATGAGAAGAGGAGGAAGGCCAACTAACCAGGGGAAATAAGCTAGACATAATCAATGACCAAACAAATTTTACAAAGGGGAATTCCAAGAAAATATGACAAAGATTTTCTTCAGCGTGACTACAAAGACAACTCCTGAAAGGGACATTGAAGCTATGCTTTTGCAAATTTTCTCCTATCAAATTTTTTCCATGCGCTAACATCTAGAAAAACATATTAATCTTGGGTAGATTTTATGTAACCCGTATTCTGTTCCAAATCTTAGATTTAAGGGGGAGGTTTAAATTTGCGAGAAGGGCCTCATATCTAGCCTAGACCGAGTAGGAACCAACACCCCATCCTCTAGTGTCTTTAATAAAAAAAAAATTGGGAGCACACCCTTGAAAGAAAAAAAAGAATTTGGAAAGGGGGGAATGGGGAAGATCTAGAATCCAATGTACAAGAACTGAATAGGTTCCATCTTTGAAGATTTCAAAAGATTTTTTATTCGAGGGGTGAAATCAAGGAGGTGGGTTATACTTTCGTGACAATCTGGTCTCAAAATTTGAAAAACAAATTTTATTGAACTAAAATATTTTTGGCGAAAGAATATTATTTTCCGGCCCGAGACTGTGTTCGTGGCTATAAACATCAAATCGAATGGAGCCATAACTGCGCCCTCGATTTGCATGTAGAAATTTGCTTGGCCGGATATTTTCTTCTGACAATCGTTTTGGTAGAGACAATGGTTCGATAAAATTAAGTCGAAGAGTTAAATGAAAACGGTACGGACGCTATCGTTCGACCGAAGGGGTTATATATTTTCCCGCATCGTTTTTGCAATGTTTGGAGTAACACCTGATATTAAATTTGTGAGTCGTGGTGGCGATTAATTAAGTGGTAGTGAGTGTGAAAGTATGATGTGAGTCGTGGTAGAAGTGGTCTTGGTTGTGGGTGCCGAGGTCGCAGGGGTCCGTGGTATGGTCGCGATAAAACGGAGAATTTGAGTCTTGAGGGAAAGGTATTTCTGGCTTCAGCGTATTATAAATTGTCGGATAATTGTAAATGGTATAGTTTATTAGGAATGGTATGGTTTTATATTATTGTGTATGGTGGTTTTATGTGCGTGTAGTATGGTTTTATATTGCGAATGTTATGGTTTTGCGGTATGGTTTGATTCCGGAATGTGTGCATTGAAGTTGGGTTCCCTTCACCCTTCACTTATTGTTTCCTTACACAACGTTTTGCGACTAGGTTACATAATTGTTTCCTTACACAATTATGTACCCTGTTGATTTTCCAGTCACGTCTTTTTCCTTCTAGTCGCCAAAAAGGGGGAATCCACCTGGAATATCAGTGTTCCTATTCTTAAGCACAGAATTAAAGAAGTCACCAATCACCCTCATGATGTTTAATTGAGCATAAATTATTACCATAGTCATTGATGTTTATCCTTTGTTGGGTTAAAGATATTTCTAAAATTAGGATGGCAGATGTTGATTGAAGATTTTGTCTGCTCGAGTTATTTTATCCCCGGAATTCGTGGTCACAATAGAAGTATAGAGTTTCAAGGTAGCGTACCTATTTCGTTCATGGTGAATTCTTATTCCAGGAAATTAAAGTAATGATGTAGTATTTTGATAAAATTTATTTATTCAATAATACCCTAATGACAGTGTTGAACAAGAACATTAGGGAGTAATTTTACTACGACGACAAGAGTTGGTTATGACCCTTGACCAATGCAATTTTTTTTTAATCGAAATTTGGTATAACTAAAATCATGATTGGAAGCCCTGATGTAGTAATGGTATTTTGTAATCTAGCTAGATCACCCTTATTTAGACAAGTGATTTATGTAAGGATTGCTTTAGGAAGATGCTAGGACTCTTGGACACATGGAAATGAAGTAATGAATTGCTTACAGTCATAATACCTCCTGCATACATAGACAATGGATCATTTACTTTATCTCATGCAATAGAAAAGTTGAAAAATTAGCTAGAAACTATTATAGGGTTGCCAATGCAGTAATGTTGGGTAACGTGCAAAAATTTTAGACAAAAATGAAAGTCAAGCAACCACACCTATCTTATAGGCTGACCCCGTAGAGTGCGACTAGTGAAATAGGATATCATTTCCATCACAGGCCTTACTAAAACACTGGATGAGTGTCGGCTGAATAATATAGTTAGTTAAGATAATTTTGAGCTTCTCTGGATCTAAAATTCATTTCAAAACTAATAGATACAGATAAAGTTTTTTTCATCAATAGAAAAAAATATCCAGGTTAGTAACTAAGCTGTAACCTCCAATCCAAAACTAATGAGTGTACTTATGAAGGGAAAATGAGTGACAAACATAAGAGTCAAATTTTGAACACACATTTAGATGTTAGTTCCATTAAACTCCACATGGAAAAAAACACATTGCGGTAACAATTTCAAAAAAAAGTCTGACTAGCCCTAGGATTAGGACCCTGAACTTTGGCAGGATGAGGATTCTTGATCACATTTGTCCAGACCATTTAAGGTCAATTTAAAGCATGAACAAACTAGTTATAAAATGTTAGGTATATGACTTATAATCAGTGTAGATTTATGTATATAAACTAAGTGCAGATACTAAAACAAATTATGTACTTAACTTTAGCAAATAAATATGTACATGATGTATGGATGCTATTATTTTAATATGCTCAGAATTTTCTGTTTAAGATCATGGATCAAAACCCAAAGGGTTTGATCTCAACCATGAATCTTAAAGTGGATTGTTTGCCAAGGAGGACTCAGGATAATCAACAAGAGTAGTGCTTTGATACAAAACACAAAACAACTCAACACAAAACTGTCAAATCGAGCTGTGTTTAAAGTGTCCATCTGAAGCATGTTTAAAGTGTCCAATCTGACTGTGTTTAAAACATCAATCTGAACTGTGTTAAAAGTGTATTATTTTTTATATTTTTGTGTTTTAAAGTTGTTTATGGTTTTAGTTAGTAAGAAAGTTTTTATAAAGTTAGTATTTTTCTTATAAAGTTAGTTTTTTTATAAAGATGCTTGAAAAAGATGCTTATGCTTATTGTTTTCTTATGCTTATGCCAAATAATTAGTTATGTAAATTTTTACCTTATTTTTTACCTTATTGCAATCTTCTTATAGTATGAATTCAATAGTTCCTTCCAATTCAATTCAGAATTAAGTATGAATTCAATCGTTCCTTCAATTCAATTCAATTGAGTATGAATTCAATAGTTCCTTCAATTCAATTCAATTAAGTATGAATTCAATGGTTCCTTCAATTCAATTAAGTATGAATTCAATTGTTCCTTCAAACAATATTTATTTATAGTGGTTAGGCTTCCAGCCATAGATAGTTTCATGGGACCAAAAAATGTTCATCCCACCAAGATAAATAACCAAAACTCGTAAAGATCATCAAGTTGAGAGCCACGATCATGCAAATGCAAGCCAAAGTGTGTAGAGCCTCATCCTCACTAGACCTATAAGAAGACTAAGGGTTAACCCTATACCTGATGATGGAAAATCGGTGGATTACCCAATATGTAGGGAGATTCACATGTTTAATTTTTTCCAAGGAGGAGAATAATTATGTAAAGTTGTCCCCATGTTGTTCAAGAAGAAGCCAATTCCACATGAGGCAAGGGGTGAAATTCCATAATTGAAACCTTGGACACATCCACTAATCATGATGGCATAGCCATAGATTAAGAAAAAACCCTAGACCAATAGTGGAATGGGAAATAGGAGGTGTTCCCATTGAACCTAGGTCAAAAAGTAACTGAAATTAGTTTTTTTATGAGAAGAATTACGAGTGAAACTATGGGTCATTTTCTTGTTATGAATTGTTGGAAAGTACCATATCAAGAAAACAACTTCAATTAGTGTCCAGAAAGCTGAATAATTAACCAATATCTTCCTTGGTTATACATGCTTGGTAGAGAAACCTAACAATGGTTCATGTCACCTCCCTTTCACCGAACCTTCTTTTGAATTGGGAAAATAGTTTTTTCATTGGGAAAATATACTATGATTCAAATGAATATTGTTGGTGGGTTTTGTCTAAGGATGTTCCAAAACCCTACTTTGGTGGTTGTATTCTTAAAGGTATATTAATTCAAAATAAAGATGAAATAAAGATTCATTCACGCAACGCCATAACTCTTATGAAAACAAAGATGCAAGTAATATATTTTGAATTCGCCACTAAACCAAAATCTAATATTTTAGATCATAACAATAAATAATATAATAATAATCAAAATTTTATTAATCCAATGGAAAATGTATGACTTATAATGTACATAGAAAATAATAGTGTGGTTGAAGAACAAACAACTAACCTTCCTAATGATCCCCAAAACAAAATACTATGATCAAGGAAGGGTCATTCAAACCTTCCTTATCTCTCCCTCAATGCAAATGCTATGCTTTAGAAAGAGTTTTTTTGACACTTCCATGGGTTGAACAGCCCTTACCTATGTTTCTTGAAGTAGGTTTGATCATCCATTCCTTAGGCTCTCTGTCGAAAATAATATTATGGTTGTAGAGAAAGGGTTAACCAACCCTTACAAATGCTCCCCACAATCAAAATACCATGCTCAAGGAAGGTTTGTTCAATCCTTCCTTAGGTTATCCCTTAACAATAATGCTATGTTTGAGGAAGGATTATCCTCTTGGTTGTACATATGTTACACCTTGAACATGAACTAAACTAGGAAACTTCACCACCAAAAATGTTTTTTGATATCTTCATCTAAAGATTATAAGTGGGTCTCGAGGGAGTTTCATGGTGGGTGGAAACAATTGTTTCCTAGAGGTGTGTCCCTTTGTTTCGAAGGTTTTATCTCCCCTCTTCATCTTGAAATATTGGGTTGAAATATAAGGATTCAAGTTCCCTAACTCATGTTCCCTACAAAAAATACTTCATTTCATTTGTGAAAGCTTCATCTAGCTATTCCATAGTCACATAAACTTTGGATCTAGTCCTTAACCTTTTTTGTGGTTTCTTAAAATATATTGAGAATGAAAACATAGCAAGAGTGAAATCTGGTTGAGCTCTCAGAGCCAAGATGGTTGGACCCGTAACCAAATGTGTATTTATTTGCAATTGAAATGTGCCTATGAATCTAAGTAATGGAGTAAGACTCTCCAGAAATCCACTATCAATTTTAAAGAGGAAAAAGACCTAATAAAACCCTAAATAAATGGCATGAGTCTTGATTTTACCGAGAATTGTGCCATGGTTTCACTACCTCCACAACTCCAAATGGTCATATCTCCATTTCATTGAATCCATCATTGTCTTGTGACTATTTTTCTATCTCCCATTCACTCTCTCTCCATCATTAATAATGAATGAAGGGTGACAAAACAAATAGTAATAAGACAATGATTTATTGAATAGAGGGACATATGACCTTTTGGAGAATGTGGATCTGATGAAAATCACAATACAACTTTTGGAAAGGTGGAAATATGTTTCCCATTTTGCCTTGGAGGCTGTAGTGATCTCATCTTTGAGACACATGTCACCGGTTAAGAAGTTAAGAAGGTTAAGAAGGTACTTCACAAGAAATTCCTCCATTTATAATAATGTGGTGCATATGACCAAACTAGATACTACAATACAATCGTTCCTTACATCCCTATAGAATCCTAATACATAACTATTAGGATGTTCTTGACAGGCTTAAGTTTTTCTCTTGCAATGCAAGACTAAGCATACTATATTTAATTCATAATGAGTCACTACCTAAATGCAACCAATGACAAGTTATAATTTGCTAAATTAGCATCCACATTGTCATGCACATGGACTAAGTTGTGGACAACATGATCTCATTTGAAGACTTTTCCTTACATAAACAACAATTATTGAGATTGCATTGCCAAATCCTATGGAACTTCAGTGGAAACAATTGTATGTAGTATTGAGTGTAGACACTAGCATGGGCCTAACTAATGGGTCACTTCCACTCACCTAGAACTCTCGGGTCTTGCTCCTCCAAAAATGGCATCAAACGTATAATAAAGATTGTGTATTTTAGAGAAAGAATATTTGAATTTGTTGAATACTCTAGAAAATGTCCTTGTCATAGGTTATATGAATTGGGATCATATAAGAAGGATACTTCTCCTTTTCTTGCTAATAAATCTCATCAAATTCTACCCTAGACATTGTCTCTAAAGTGATAGGATATAATAATGGAACCCATTCCTTTCCTACTAGCCATCATTATTGGATCCTAGGAAACAAGTAGAGAGAAATACCAACTTATTCTTGCCTCCATTTTTTCTGTCACTAATGTCCAAAATGAAAGGATTTCATTGATCATATGGTGTCTATTGATATGCTATCGGTGGATTCTTGGTAGTTTATAGAAATATTTGTGTAGGAGTTAGTATAGTTAAGCACATTGATGCTTGAGTAGTTTATCCAACGGAGAGAAGATTACGGTGCATTAGCATACCGGGGAAAGTCCTTGTGGGTTCCAACACATTTTACAACAACAAAAGATAGAGGGAAGAAATAAGGAAGACTCCAACAAAAAAATCAAGAAGGCCACAGCAAGGAGATTCCAAAAGAAAATCTAGAGGATCGTAGAAAGGAGACCTATTCCATAGTCATTTCATTTATGAAAGCTTCATCTAGCTATTCCATAGTCACATAAGATTTGGATCTATTCCTCAACCTTTTTGTAGTTTCTTAAAATATATTGAGAATGAAAACATAGCAAAGACTGGTTTGAGCTCTCAAACCAAGTGCATTGGACCGTGACAAATGTGTAGCCATTTATTTGCAATTGGGAATGTATTACACTATGAATCTAAGTAATGGAGTAAGACTCTCCAAGAGGGAAATCCACTATCAATTTTAAAGAGGAAAAAGACCCTAATAAAACCTATCAAATGCTTTTGTACCATGATTTCGCAAAGTTGTACCATGGTTTCACTGCCTCCACACCTCCAAATGGTCATAATCTCATTTCATTGAATCCATCATTGTCTTGTGACTTTCTCTATCTCCCATTCCTCTCTCCATGAGTAAGAATGAAAGGTTGACAAAACAAATAGTGATAAGACAATGATTGATTGAATGAAAGGACATATATAAACTGCTTTGGAGAATAATGGATGTAATGAAAACACAATACAACTTTTGGAAAGGTGGGAAATATGTTTCCCATTTTGCCTTGGACTGCTTAGTGATCTCATCTTGAGGCTTTATGTCTCACTTATATGAGGGTGGGGAGATATTGAGTAAAATATAGCCTATTATGTTTTAATCATTATTCCCTCTACCCGACCTCCCTCCCTCCCTCTCACCTTCATACCCTCATATGTAAGTGTAGATGAGGGATACTATGAAACATAGTGGCTTTTTACACATTATTTCCGTCCATCCCAAGTCTCATACTATATTTTACTGATTATTCTTGAAGAGTGGGACACAATCATTTTCCTATGGTTTGTACACTAAGTATGAGTCTCCTTATCAAATATATGCTACAAACCAATTGATTGGGCTATAAATGAACTAATTGTAGGGCATGTCATCCATGCTTGTGTAATAGACCATCAGACATGCCCTTTGGTTTATAATCTTTGATTTAGGTGTAGAAACATGGTTTTAATTAAAAGGTTTGTCACATGTATCTACACCTATCATGAGGCCAACTTCTCGTTGGATCACTACTCCTACAAAAAAAAAACCAACTTATTGGAGGCATGATCCTCCACATCAAAACTTTACTTTGTGATGTTTCTAATCAAATTTTTGGCATGCCAAAACAACCTGATTCTCAATGGGTCTACTACTTGGCACCTAGCAAAGATAAATTTACTGTTTAGTAAATCTCAAGAAGTTGTAATGAAGAAGACTTCTCTAGAGTACTATTGACGAGTTGGAGAAAGTGTTGCAATCCCTAACAGCTAAAGGGGCCCCTCATCAATCCTCTAGAATCTCTAGGCTTAAAGATCATGTATCCATGCATTTTGACTCTATCCAAGATGGTGTGATGAAACTTGAATGGGTATTACTAAACCTAAGTGGGTTAATACTTAAGTGATTTTGGAACCTCCATGATTCTTAAAGTTTAAATAATATTAAAAGATCGGAGTAGAGTATGGTGCAAGGTAAGTAGCTATAGAACAGGAAACAATTGTTTTTCTTCATAGGAATTCAGAAGAAATCAAGCTTGATGCTTAATCCTAACCCAAACTTAGTCAATCCCCTAATGGAGTAATGTCTTTTTACTAGGACAAGTAAAGAAACTTATGCCTAACTTTCTGTTTCTAAGTTTAAGTAACACCAGTTGAAACCCTTCATCTGCGTAGCAGAAGCGGTGAAAATGATATCAGTGAAGGATATGCCGCACCCAAGCAGCAGAACCATTAGATAAAAGATGATATATGATGAAAGGATACATGGATAATGTTTAATATAATTGGTCTATCACAGTCAAGAATCACACTTGTGGTCAGTAATCAAGATAAAATCGTTGTTTTTGTGTGCATGGGTGATGAGTGAAGGATAAAATTTTCCACCTTTATGGACCCCTTACTTCTCTTTTAGTTGATTGATTCATAGTTGGAATGAGGTCAGTATTTGTGTTTCTAATGAGAAAGTACTTTGATGGTTTGATTGTTTAAAACTTTTATTTATCTCTGTGTTTAATTTCTTGAACTGTGTACATCTTTGGATTTTTGATAAACTCGCATTGTGTGGATAGATATTGTGGAGTGATGTCGACACAAGATTATGCAAAAATTCCTTGCAAACTCTCTAGGCATTCTAAATAAGGAAGAACAATGACTCCTTCTTCAACTGGGACTCAGAGTGAGCACCAACAATCTAGTAAAAGGAGATTGTCAGCAGAGTCCGTAAATAGATCAACTGAGGGAGACACACTCAAACCAGTGGTATGGATGCAACCTTTTTGGATAGGTTAAGAATCAACACTCCTACACCTGAGAATATAGAGAATAGCTCTGGACTAGAGAACATTTCTTGTAAGTTTATTAAATTTTGTTTATTTTTTGTTGAATTTTGTTGTATTTAAGTTGTAATGGTTAAATCTTGAAGTTACTTTCAAATGTGTGTTTAAGCAATCAATTTAGAGCAAGGGTGACAATGAGAGTGGGTTGTCATGAAGATTCAAATGTATGTGCAGAGGGAGAAGGTGGATGTAGGATGCAGCGTTATCAAGAAACCGAAGATAACACGCCAACATCCACCTATCCTTGAAGTTAATGAACTACTGGGAAGGGAATCTGAAATGATAACTTGCTGAGCGATGCTTAGGTGTTAAGAGGAGGTTGGAAAATGACTTGGCAGTCTTGGAACTTCCTTGGGAAAATAAAAGTTTGCAAATTGTTTTACATTCACTTGAAAACTATGGATGCATATCCCGAAGATAGAGATAGCAGATAGCTGAGTTTGTCGATCTAATGAGGTGGCTAAAGTCAGAGGTGATGGAGTCATGATAAATGGGATACGGTTAAAAATAGAGTTTCAAAGGAAGGCACCATCTCTATGTTCAATTTCAAAAGAGGGTCCAAAGTGGAAAATACTAAAGGTACAATATTTTCTTTACTTTGTTGGACATCTGTATAATAGATTTTGGCCGCATATGGGAAATTTCCGTGGAGTGATGAGGTTCCACACTATTTTCAAGACATTTTTTTGCAAAGTTTTTAAAGAACATGTACCCTGAGTATATTAGTCTAATGATCAAATATTATGGGACTGGTAAAAAACGTACATATGATCACAAATGGACATATCAAAGTGTGGCATTGTCGAGGCCTCCACAACCTCTAACACCTCTCCCAAAAGGGACATTTGCATCACTTCAGAGTTCCAGTCTACATTAGAAGTTGTCAAAGAGGCAGGCTGTCGGGGAAAATTTGGAATCTATGTTATATGGTGTTGATGTTGGCATGAGCTCAGCAGCAGAGGCCAATTCTCGGGGCCACATTTGTTGATAAAGCAGATGCAGAGACTTGGATCTGTCTCAGTAGAAGAAGTTTTGGAGTATACCAAATTTTGTCGGGATGGTTGGAAGAAGGTCTGTTCAGTGTGTTGAATGTGGTGGTATGAATCTATTTAGGCAAATTTGGCTATTATTTATGATATTTTATTTGAATTCTAGATATATATATCTTTTTTCTATATATAAAAACTCAGTTCTTCTTGCACCATTAATGCGTATTTTGGAGATATGTTAAACAAAGCTCCAGTTGATAGGGGACTTGATTCAACAAGTTTGAATTTGGATGGATTGAATTGGGTATGTTTTTTTTTCTAATATGTGTTCAATCTCCACTCTTTTTGAATAAAGAGTTCAACAACATTTATAATTTTGTATAATTGTGAACATGTTAAAATCTTGATTTAGTTCTTGGATACATTGTTCACAACTCTCTATTCCATCTATTCCATCTCTGCTACTTGGGTTAGCTTGTCTCAAATCTCGGTGGGAGAGTTTGAAGCCAGGTAAGAGTTCAGTCATCATTTAATGTATTAAAATCATTTAAATTTAATATGTTATATAATCGTTTGAATATAATTTATTAAATTTTCAAATTTTCTAAATTGTGATATAGCTAATGTGGAGAAGAGTACATGAGAGTGTGCTCAAAAGGGATATTCCAGTTGATGAAACAACCCAATTAGGAAAGGATGTTCATGATGAGTCCATTGAGGATGATTCATAAATGTAAGATATTGACTTTTATGCAGTATGTTTTCAAATTTATAGTTTTAGCCTTTCCTCAATTATTTTGAATTATATAGAATCCTAGATAGAGTTTGTCATTGTATTAAATGGGGTACCTCAAAATTTGTATGAGGTTAGATCATGATGAACACCTAATTTTGAACTTGGAATATGTTTGAATGTTGAGAACATATTTTTAAATGAGTAATACCTCAAACTTGACTAAGGTTAGATCATGATGACCACCTAATTACAAAATTGAATATGTTTGATCATTGAGAACAGATTCTATCATCGAGAAAAAGTTTTTAAATTTTCCTCAATTACAGTCCTTGCTTTCTTATCCAATTAAGTAATAGATTATGTAAGAACATCTATTCCATCGAGAGAATAAAGAAGATAAGTATTTTTTAGGAAGAATGGTATTTAAAATGAAGATTTTGAACTTTTTAGATAATAAGTAGTCTTTGGAAGAATTGTTTTAAATATGGAGATTTATGCTCATCCTTGCTTTCTTTGTCCAAGAATGGCGTAGTATTATGTGAGAACATATATTCCATGGAATAAATAGAAGATAAGTATTTTTGGAAGAATGGTATTTAAAATGATGATTCAGACTTTTGAATAACAAATTAGTCTTTTGGAAGAATTTCTTAATGAGTTATCTTTCGTCCTTTAGTTTGAAAGGGCCTCATGAAATTTGATTATATTGCTGCTAGAAGAAGATGAGAAATATTTTAATTATAGGAGATTAGTATTTTAATGATGTGTGTAAATATGATCAAATAACAACACTGGGGATGAGAATTACATCTCTAAAGATTTGAGACTTTATCCACAGGAGGAATTTTAGGAGGATTTTGGACTTTATCACAAGGGAGATAAAGTATTTCTTTGGAAGAATGACTTAATAGATGAAAATTTGTGAATTATCTTTATACAGAGTTTTATATTTATTTTCATTATTATCTAACTCTAACTCTAACTTTAACGCACAAAGTTGTTTTACAGAACATAAACATCACAAAATGGATGTATATTTTATTTTAATTACAATTCACGAGATTACGTATTATTTTGCATGTTGAATTGTAAATTTCTCATTTTTAAATCACATTTTTGTTACTTGAGTTTTCAGTTTCATGTATGAAGTGATCCATCTTTGATGGCTTAGAGTCGAGAATTTTTGGAGTTGAATGTCTTTTGTTCATGTTATCTTCCTAAAATGGATGTGGAACTTATGTATTTTACCTGCGTATTTACTATCAGGACTTTTTATTATAATGTCCAGGACTTTTTATTATAAGCTACATTGCTATTAGGACTTTATTATAATGTGGACTTTTATTATAATGTATATCTACATATATATTTCATAATTTTGGAATTCAAAATGGCAATTTGTCTTATGTACATGTTGATTTGACTTTATTTTTAGAATTCAATCTTTATTTTATATGTATGATTTTTTAATGTGAATATATGATAATATAGAATTACAATGATATGTTGATAGACTTACTCAATCTTTATTTTATATGTATGGAACATTTTATATATAAATTTGGAATATTTATGAAATGTATATCTTTTCAATGCAATGGCAAATTATTTTCTAATTTTCTTCTCTTTAATATTGATGTTACATGTAGATACATAAAATAAAATATAGATACAATTTTCAATATCAGTGATTTCTTAGTGAATGAAGAATACTAACTTGATTATATTTAATATGTATTATTTTTATGTTTTCATGACTCTTATCATTTATTAGTGCTTGTATATATTTTTCCTTGACTCTTTTCATGACTCTTATCATTTCTTAGCTTAGAGTTTTTTCGTAATTGTAACTTAGGTGAATACAATGATAGAATTTGAATGATACAAAGGTTTCTCTATAATTAGTACCATCATATGTTATTAGTCCTTATATGTATTTGATTTTGTGGTTACAATGGATGATTTCTAACCATAAGGATTTTCTAACTTATCATTTCTAGCTTAGAGTTTTTTAAAAGTATTTGTAACTTAATGAATACACAATGATAGAATTTGAATGTTACAAGGTTTCTCTATGTTAATTTCATCACTTAGTATTTATTAATCCTTTTTGTATTTGATTTTTGGTTACAATGGATTATTTCTAACCATAGGGATTTTCTAACAATGGTTAAAATGAAAAAGTGAACTAGTTGATAGAAATGGGAATTATTTATCTTTTCAAAAGTAGTGAAAATTACCTCAAATGAAAAATAAATTACTATTTTCAAATGTTAAAATTTAGTATATTTTAAGTGAGAGAATGAAAACTTACCAAAATATGATAAACATGACTCTACTAATAAAATGTTAATTGTTGATTTTTTTGAAGAACAAATTGTGACAAGTAATCAAAGCAATTTTTCTTCTTTCTATCATATTTGATATTTTATAAGTGATGAAGGAAAAATTGCCAAGTATGACAAAGATAGTATTTCCAATATAGCATGTAATTAGTCAACAATATTTCCTAACAATACATTCTTAAATTAAGCATGGAATAATACTTAGTCAACAATATTTCCTTTGTAAGATCAAAATTACTTCATATTTTAAAGAAATGTTAATTGTTAGCATTATGAATAGGATGTATTACTAAATTAATGATTCAGTCTGAATTTAATTTTATAATGTTACTAACATAAACAAGACACAACTAATAGAAACTTTGTAATTACTAAAGACTGAACTAGTAGTATAAAAATGATAAGCATTAATAGAAATGGTGATTATTGATATTTTCAAACATTAATGAAAATTAATACAAATGAAAAATAAATTACTATTTCCAATTGTTAAATTTAGTATATTCTAAGTGGAAAATACAATATTTCCTAACAATAAATTCTTAAATTAAGCATGGAATAATGCTTAGTCAGCAATATTTCCTTTGTAAGAACAGAATTACTTCATATTTTAAAGAATGTTAATTGTTAGCATTATGAATGGGATGTATTACTAAATTAATGAGTCTATCACAATTTTCTTTTATAATGTTACTAACATAAAACAAGACACAACTAATAGAGACTTTGTAATTACTAAAGGTATTTGGACTAGTGGTATAAATGTGATATTGTTAATAAAAGTAATTATTATTGATATTTTCTCAGGCGATGCTGAGAAAATTAATGCAAATGAAAATAAATTACTTTATTTCCAGTTATTTAAATTTAGTATATTCTAAGTGGAGAATGAAAATTTACCAAAATATGATAACATGACTCTACTAATAAAATGGTAATTGTTGGTTTTGAAGAACAAATTGTGAAGGATATAAAAAAATCTCCTTAGTCATATTTATTATGTTATAAGTGATGAAGGAAGAAGTTTCCTAGTATGAAAGGGAGTGTTTTCAATGTAAGTAATACTGATTTTACAAATGTCATGTGTGATTATTTATAAATAATCAGTGGAAAATTTTCTTTCTTTAGTACAAGATGGGAAATATTTCTTTCTACTCTTGTTCATGAAAAAAAAACTTCAAATTAGAATTTTAGATTACAATACAAAAGATCTCATTCACACTATTTGAGTTTTTCATTAGTTGTACCAAAAGTGTGAGCATTTTCTACAAATCCTTGTACCTTAGCATTGTAAACTTGCACTTTATTTGGTTTAATTAACTATAAGGTATGTTGAATTTGATCAGATAATAATTCTATTTTAACATGAATATTCAATATTTTATATATAATTTTTAAATTGATGGTTTTATGTAAATATTGAATGCAAGATATAGTAGAAATTGTGCAAAGATGAGAATAGAAAAATAAATGTCATATAAAATGAAGAAAGGAATGCAAAATGAAGAATAGGGAATAATAACCACCAACAAGCATCACATGAAAACCAACAAGACATCATGCTACTACTGAGGAAGGAGATCAAGATCAAGATCCAACATTTTGAGCTAGAATATTCAATCCCAATGTGATACTCCTATGAAATATCATATCCAAAACTTAGATGTTTTTGGGAGGAGAGAGAACATCTAGTTGAAGATCAAGTACAAAATGCAAGATGGATGATGTGATATTTTTTGAGGGAGGAGCATCAAGGAGGAGATCAAGTTTACCAAGTTATATACCAATGAACCTTCCATCACCTCCTCATGGTTGGATTGATGTTGGAGAGAATATGGTTGACCACACAATTTGACACCATACAAATAAGATGTACCAAGAATATTTTCAACCCAATCATTAGTTTCTCAAGCCCAACTTCACATGCTTATTGAGAAGAAAGTAGATTAGACCTATATTATGTTTCTTGGCATTAATCAAGGTGATAAAAATAATGTCTAAGATATAGTTCTTAATAATATTAGGTCATTATATGACTTAGTTTCAAATGAATGGCGCAACATGATAGTTGAATTTTTGGAATGAAAAGAATTCCATAGTTTCATCAAATAGAAGAGATGTCTTGACACAAAAATTATCTCATGGTGTTAGGGAGCAGCACCAAAAACACTTACAGACAATTCACAAACTGATTTATTCCTTAAGTTCCAAGATGCACATCATGTTATTGTCATTGGGAAACAAACTTTTGAGGCAATAAAGCCTTAGTATATACATCCCAACAAAGTTAGTGAAACATATTTGATTGGTGGTATACATGATTTAATGATTCAACTATTATTATGAAGTTTTCGTAATTATAGGTTACAATTCAAATCTGCAATCTGCTTAAGTTTGTTTTAAAAACAAATGAGTATTCCATCTTCAATTATTTGTTCTTGATAGAGCTTTGGACATTTTCCATTTTAACTTTTTTTTTTTTATTAAACTTCATTAACTGTCTTGTATGCAAATCCCTATATTGACAACTTGTGACATCGGTGATAGTCTTTAAAGTGAACATGAGTGTCTCGGTTGATGGGTTTCTTAAAAAAAATATCCTTTCAATACAATGGATCTCTTTCATATATTAAACCGTTATCATCAAAATCTTCTAATAGCCTCATCTTTTGTTATGTGCATCGCATCAAATAATATATCCAATTATTTGTAGAATATTTCTTTGTCGTGGTTTCACCTGTATACAACATTGAAAAAGTGAAATAATTGGATATATTGTACAACAATTAATTGTGTTAGATTATCACACAAGTATGTATCTATAAGTTATTTGAAAAAATTTAAACATAATTTAATTTTACCTTCTCCTAACAGATGGAAACTCTCTATAAGCCATAAACTGACACAATAGTTTCATTTGATTCTATCTCCTCTAAGCTTACAAGTGGCATTTTTTCCATACCCATTAGAGTTCAACATGTCTCCAATCTTTAACATATGCATTTTTAGTTCTAGCAAATATCATGGATTTTGAGTCGTATATACATGCAGAACAAAACGAGAGTCATTTTAGATCTATCAAATACAAGAGCCATTTTGAGAAAACTTTTGTTGTTTTATAGCGGAATGTATTTTTCTGATTTCATGTATACTTTGGTGTCATGTGTGATTGATCTATTTACATCTTACATTCCAACATACCAAAATGCTTTAAGACAAGACATTGCTTGAAATCTAGGAAGAAAATGATTGAAGATTGAATATAAATTTAAACACATTCAAGTTATATATCCTCTATACATACACATACAACATTTATATATAGGTACACTAGCACAACCCTTGATGGATTATATTCATGGCTTAGCTCCATATTTGCACCATTGAACAACTTGTACAACAGATTCAAATCGATCGACACGAGGGTTCAAGCACGATACATTAGAAGTGCTCATTTTATACATGCCCTGCACAGTCGTGCTCTCTTTTCCATGACCAATCTCAAAAATTTCCAACAATGTGTAACCTTTAATTTTTGTAGTACTGTAATGAATGATCGTGCAGTTTGAGCTTGACCACTTTTGCCAATGGGACCATATCCAATGTGATCAGATATGATTTGTTCTTTCAATGAGATCATAAAATTTATCAAAACAATGTTGTACATAATGTGTGTGTGTGTTCGATCATCCTTTATATGAAAGTGATATTCTTTAATAGCATAATAGCCGATCATGGTTGTGTTTTCTATGTTTGGAAGACACCGTTGAGCATGTCTATATAGAGCGTGGAAAAAATAGTGAGCAGTCAGAATGATAATATTCCTCTGTATTTCTTTTTGTGCAAAAAATGTGTAATTCTCTGCAAAATCCACTACAGAAAAAATTACAATCTGGTGAAACCGCTGCGTGATTGTTTGGATTGTAGATATTGCCATAGAGATCTGTCATGTAGATGCTTGGGTGTATTTATAGATTTCTTCCTCAAACTTCTTCAAAAATTCTATCAATGATTTTCATCAACTCTTAAATCAAGCCTTTTGGAAATAACATTTTGAAGAATGTGGGTGTCTCAAATATTCATATCTTTTCCAATTGACTCTTATATTAGAAAATTATTGATCATTAAAATATCAATATGATACTTTGGAATGAAACAAAGCCAGATTTCCTGATCAAATTTCTTTCCACCAACACATTTTTTGTAAAATAAATCATCTTCTTCTCTTTCACATAGGATTTCAAATATAAAATCATGGAATGTGGAACGAGGAGGTGAACCTAGCCATAAAGTTTGCAAGTCAAAAAGTGTCGTATCACAACTCAAACTCCACATGATAGTAATAACAACCGCGTGTCACCCGGACAGTGATGGGTCCAACAAACCATGGTTTTTTGTTGCTCAAATGTATTGATAGAAATTTTCTTCTTTGTGCTCTTCTGAATTTATTAAACAACTCTATTTGTGTCATTGTATTATATGTTTTGGATGTTCTTCATATTATTGAGTTCGTGCTATTCTTGGCCCTTAACACATCCCTTGTATGTGGTGAAACCGATATTCTTCAATAACCAACTTGATGCAGGCCAATTATTTAACATTTTCTTTAAGTCTATCTTTGTAGGGTTGTCTAAATCCATTGTGTCCAACAAGCCAATTCATCATTACATCTATTTGGAAACAAAATTTCTATGTTTTGTGCGTAATGTTTTTCTTGGCGTTCCCAAAGTTTTTTTCCATGTGTAGTGTCAAGCGATCTTTTATATTACTCCACAGAACAATTGTTGTTTATAGCGTTTCATTACCTTACATACATTTCTTTCAAGATTTTCCAAAAGCTTTTAATACACTAGTTATATTGTTAAAGACGTTATGTTGCACCTTGTATCTTTTGTTGACTTTTGAATACCCAATATGATGTAGCTTCTTTTAACTTTCTTGACTTCAATAGAAGTAAAAAGTTGAACAATCATTCTTGATTCATCTTTGGAAATACAGTATTCTATATATTCTTAATTGATATCTTATATAATGTAGCTTTTTCTTTTCCAAATTTGTTGATTATCAACATTTCCTAATGTTCATCATCAATGTTGATAGATTCTCTTGCATATTTCAGTGAAGTTTATATTAAAAAACATAACTTTCGAACACAAGTTACTAAATTTTATATACTTGAATGTTCATCTTATATTAATCTAAATTTATGTACACATACCTATAGGTGATTAGATCTTCTGATTCAATTTGGTTTCAACGTCTTTATGACATTATGGGACAAATCTATTTCTATTTTTTGAAAAACATCAAATTCTAATTACAATCAATTATATTAGCTAATGTTTTAATTTGAATTATACTTTAATTTGTACTTCTGAATCTGATCCCAATGTGTGTTGTGTGTAATCATCATATGTACATGCATACCGGAGGTTGACTTCTTTCTTCTTGTCGAAAATCTCTATTGACATTATCATCGTTTATTTCTTCCATATTCACACGTTCTTGTTTCTTTCTCAGGTAAAAATGCTTTCCTTTTTTTCGATTTGGCGAGTATCATCTTTAGTGCGATCATATTTTCTCTTAAGCAAACTTTTCTGAAGCTTTCCCATGATTTTTCTGATTATCGTAAAAGATATCTTCAAAGAATTCACGTTGAAAAAATGCTCAGCATTTATTTTTTCAACCCATAAATTATTATTCCAATAAAACTTGAACTAACATCATTTACCTTATTCAAAAAAAAAGATGATTGAAACTTTGTAGTGTTTAAAAACCATGTATTGATATTGATCCTCCGATTAAGACTATGTAATAGAGGGAATAAAGAAAAAAGAAAAGAATATAGCGACAATCGGTAATAGAAGTGCTTTGAAATCCTTATCCTCGAACTCATATATTTTTGTTCATTTTGATGGATTTGTTAAATTTGTTGGTTGCAATCCTATTTATACAAATTGGCACAAAAGAAAACCATACGACGTGTCATTTCATATTTCAAACGTATACGACGTCTCATTTAATATTTTAAAATGATTCGAAATTCCTCCAGATAGTCTTTCGTGAGAAAGAATTAATTTTTAAATCCGAAAGATGGAGTATTTTATTTAACAGTTCGTTAGATATAAACCTTTAAGGCGAAAAATTAATTTTAAATGAAATCTGTTGAAAACATGAATTACAGTAGAAACCAAAGAGCAGAATGCTAAAGCGTAACCTAAACTTCATAGGTTCGCGGACTCCTACAAACGTGAAATTTGGTTTGGAAAATGACACCATCATTTTCCAAATTGAATCTACTTTCAATTAATATAATTTGTTTTCATTTCTTTGTTGCATCTAATTTTATTTAATTTTAAAAAAACTCACTACATAATATTTTTAACAAACATAATGATTCGGTGAAATGAAATATCGATCTATCTCAAAATATCTGTTGAAAAATTTGAAAAATTATGTTCATAATCCTTAAAATTTTATTTTCAAAAGGGTATATTTTAAATTTTAGTTTTTAAAGTAAAATTAAGATAGATACAAGGTGTAGAAAAACATGTATTTAAATACTACGTAGCGTTTTGACGAATTCAGCTTCAAAAATTCTAGAATTATAATATTCATGCAATTAAATTCAAAATAATAGACATAATAAAATAGAGTCTCTTGTAGATTGTTGCGGTATATTTTGTTTCTTAAAACATAAGTTTAATATGCTAGCATTGTTGTAGAGAGCCGTAACTCATTATCTTTCATTTCATGTTTAAGGAACATGTTGTTAAACAATTGTTAAATTGATATATCAAATCGTGATAAGAGATTGAAAAATAGTCATTGGAAAGCTAACACAATTCTTAACAAGTTTTGTTTCTCTTTGTGAGTGAAATTCTAAATAAAAAATAGCATATGTGGAGTTGAATAACTTGTGAAAATCACAGTTTTTTCTCGTAAAACAAGGAAAAGTGTAACCCACCTTCATTAGTTCACCCGACATGATTATATCCCCAAAGGAAGAGAGATTGAAGTTCCCTATTCTCTTGTAAGGGGGGTTCCCATTATGATATCTTTTTTTTATTCCATGATTATATCCCCAAAGGAAGAGAGACTGAAGTTCCCTATTCTCTTGTAAGGGGGGGTTCCCATTATGATATCTTTCCAAATGGAAATTTGCTTGCCATTGTCAAGAATCCATGTGGATTTAATCTGAAAAAGTGAAATGGAGGCCTTCAATAATTTCCAAATTGGAGATCCAGGTTGAGTATACGGGGTATTGTCCAGGCAGTGAAGTCGATCCGCTTCCAAATATTTGTGCACCATAATATTTTTCCACCAATCTTTCTTACTTGTGACTAAACACCATAAGAGTTTTTCCCCCAAAGAAAGATTTGAAAGGGTTGGATCTTGTATCCCTAATCCTGCATGACTTTTTAGCGCTCTCATTGTACCCCAGTTTACTAGATGCATTCCTTTATTTTTGTTCTTTCCTCCCTACTAGAGGAATTTCCTTATTTCTTGTTCTATAGTAGATTTCACACTTGTTGGGGCCAAAAGAGAGGAAAAATGGAGAATAGGGAGAGACGAGGGAACTGTCTTGATTAACACCACCTTTCCTGTTGGATTAAGCCATTGAGATCCCCAAAGGGTAAATTTGGATTTAATTTTGTCTACGAGAGGAGACCAAGCCAAACAAGAAATGTTTTGTAGACAAATAAGAATGCCCAAAATTTTCACCGCTTTATGATCAATAGGAACATATTTGAAGAATCCCTTGTCCCCACTTCCAAAATCCTACCCTGGTTAGGCTCCGACCACTGCCCGATGACCCTAGAGTTCTCTCCTCCCTCCCCCCTTTGTCCCATTCCCTTTCGTTTCAATCCTCGCTAGGCTGAAGATCCCTCTTTTCTTGGGGTGATTGAGGAAGCTTGGAAATCATGGATTCAAGGATCCCCTGTCTTTATATGGGAAAAAAATTAAAATCAATTAAAAAGGCTCGTCAAGAATGGGTGAAAATAAAGTAACTCAAGAAAGAAAAGACATCCGAGATTTGAAAGAACAAATGGAGGAGATTGGGGAGAAAATGGAAGTTGACCTTATATCCCTCTCTCTTCTCATTGAAGAACAACGTATTTTCCAAAAGCACTAGAAGGCTCTGGAGGAAGAAGAAGAAAACTTGAGACTAAAGTCTCACATCCTTTGGCTTAATGTCGTGGATAAAAAAAAAAAAAAAATCCATCATCAAGCTAAAGCGCGGATCTGGAGAAATAAGATCACAGAGATAAAGGGAAAATATAATTTTCTTCTCTCAGGTCAATACCAGCTTAGGCAAGCATCTAAAAATCATTATGAGAACCTATACACTGAATATGGAAAGGGGGATATCGATGCTCAAGGAAACTTCCTAAATTACATCCCTAGGCTTATCACTGATGAAGACAACATCAAATTGTTAAGAAAAGTGGCAGGAAAAGAAATCATGGAGGTTCTTTATCAAATGAACCCGGAAAAAGCTCGAGGAACAGATGATTTTTTAGTACAATTCTAGCTCCTCACTTGGAAAATCATCAAGGCTCACCTAGTTCACATGATTCAGTATGTGCAAAAATTGACAAGATTGGGCCACAACACTAACTCCTCCTTCCTAAATCTTAAAACCAAGGAAACAAACCCATCCTATTTTAGTTGTTTCTACCCAATATCTCTATGCATTGTCTCTTACAAGATCATTTCCAAAATCATAGCCAATTGTATAAATCCCTTCCTTTCCTCTCTCATCTCTCCAAATCAAGGGGGTTTTGTGGAGAAAAGGAAAATGATGGTTTACATCCTAATAGTTCAGGAATTTATTCATTCAAGAAGGAGAAAGTGAGAAAGAGGAATGGTCATCAAATTAGACATGGAAAATGCATTTGACAAGGTAAGGCATAGTTTCTTTTTTGTAGTTCTATCCATATTTGGCTTTGGAGCAATCTTTTGGCCTGTATCTCCTTCTATATTAGTTCTCCTTGGATTTCCCCAATCATCAATGGAAGGCCAATGACTTTCTTCAAACTCATAAGAGCACTCAAACAAGGTTGTCCACTATCCCCCTTCTTTATATCATGAAGTCAAAGCCTTGAGAAAAATGTTGGAACAAGCGGGACGAGATAAAAGCATCGTGGGTATCAAAATAACTAACAGGGCCAAAATAGTTAACCACTCTGAATTTTCCGATATCACCTTGATGTTAGGGTTCATGAAAGCCTCGGGGAAGAGAAATAGCTACACTAGTCATATTTATGTCTGGAACATAAGTTCAAGAGTAACATATATCAAATATGACTCTATATATAAGAGAGGTTAGATCCATCTTAATTCCATAAATATAAAGAGATTTGTATCTCAATATTTTTTAGATTTTTCTTTATTTGATAAATGAGAAGTTAAAATAAATCCTAGAAATTTAAAGTAAATAGTTTATCTATTTATTAATAACAATCACATTTTCATTAAAATAATATTGATTTTCCAATTTTATATTTTTATTATTATAAAACTATTTATATCTTTAACTTAAAAAAAATGTAAAATAAATTTTTTATTTTATGAATTCTGTAGAAAAATAATGTAAAATAAACTTTTTATTTTATGAATTTTGTAATTCATGGTATTTTCCACACATTTCATTAAAATGACTATTAGAAAAATAGATATACCAAATATATATATATTTGTAATCATTTCTTATGTTATTAAAAACTCTGATATCTATGAATTTTATGCATAAGCATTCTATGTAATCATTCTATGCATTCTTCAAGGTGTTATCGGACTAATCGGTAGGTGCAGACACTAACTGATCTCCCTAGATCCACCTGGATCTAGAAAAAAACACACCAGAACATGACACTTTCCTTAAGTTTTAAATATTGAATTTATTAACTAAAGAGGGAAAGGTGACATACTTTTTAAATGTCGCTTCCTCTCGCCATCGTCATCCTAGCTCCGTTCCAACGCTCATACAATGATGAACCTACAAAAGAACACAACCAGCCAAAGTGATAGTAATAGCATAAACTCAATATAAACCTATGTATGTGATCAAGGAATCATACAATAAAACACAATAAGCTTTATAGGAAAGAATCATATTAAATGTGAAAGAGAGATTACAACCATGGCCTTCATGTCGTAAGGTCCCTTCCAACTGTCCTTCATTCCCCACACACTTCCACTCCAAGAATTCTGA
>SNQJ01S0114058.1:28470-46417 GCA_010110895.2 Picea sitchensis | reverse complement strand
TAATTGGGGCATATTATATTAGTAATTTTATTTTATTTATGTCGGCTTTAGGCCATTAGTTGTAATTATACCTCCTAGTCTCCTATATATACCAAGGAGACATTTTCATTTGGAATCATCTTGTACTTGAACATTTAAGTGGGCTAAAAGGAGGTTTCCCCCTTGAAGAGGATTATTATCTGAAATTATCTCTTTTTCAAGGCGTTGAGTACTTTTTCTGAAGTTTTTCTATGCTATATTGATATTTGATTCGTAACATATGGTATCAGAGCTCAAGGTCTTGGGGTTTTGCTGCTACATCTGAGACACCTTGGAATTTTCGCTATAACTTTGTTTCTATAGTGTTTCAAAAGGAACGACTTGGAGGATATTTAGTAGATAGATCACGATATGTTGGGTTCAAAAATCAGCTCCTGAGGCCTTATACTTTCGGAGATAAATCCTGTACAAGATAGGGTTCTGGAATCATCCTGAACTGAGTCATTGCAAAATGTTTTCTATAAAAACTTTTCTGTAACGTTTCAGACCCTAAAATCCAGAGGATATTTATAGAAATGAGTATGGTATCTGTGGTAAAAATTTCAGCTTCTGGGTCATCTTAAAATTGTATATACACCTTGTGTAACATAGGGTATCTTACTAGTCCTATTGACTAGTATCAAGAAGGTGTTCCAGGTAAAACAATCATAACCTCTTCCTAGAGTATCCAAATTGAGTGGGACTAGGGTCATCTTGAAATTGTATATACACCTTGTGTAACATAGGGTATCTTACTAGTCCTATTGACTAGTATCAAGAAGGTGTTCTGGTAAAACAATCATAACCTCTTCCTAGAGTATCCAAATCTGAGTGGGACTAGTTTCATTGGATCATGGATAGTATATAGTATTTTGTGTGAGTTTCATAATTTTATATCAATTATTTTGTGCAGGGAACGCTATACAAGTGAGATCTCCGAAAGGCCAAAAAATCGCAAGTTGTGGGGAAGTTACCGTGAAATCCACGGAACATACAATTTTAATGAGACCTGTGGTATCACAGAAGAAATATCATCGAACTACATAAAAGAAATTTTCATACCCATAAGGTCCTAAACTTAGGAGGATACAATAGAAGAAAATATTGTCTACATAACCACCTCAAAATCAAGGTTCAAAAAGTGATACTCTACCAACATGCCACCAAAAAAGTGAAATTTGCACTCAAATAAGCTCCGTGAAAATCCTACTTGGACTCTGATGAAGGTGAATAAATGCATAGGGACATAAATGGATTTACAAAAAAGAAGATAGTAACAAAAAAGATGAAATTACATAAGAGATGATGGAGGGTTTAAAAAGGGAAATCATGGAAATATTGAAAAAATTAGAATAGAAGACACCAAAGTGAAAATGCATCCCATGAAATTCATGATGAGGACACAAGGAAGGTGAACCAAGAATGGAGAAATTCCAACTTTGGTTTGAAGACCAACCACTGCTCCTAAAATTGATATGAGGAAGTTTGATTACAAGGACCCAACAACCACATGGATAGTTCAGATGGAGCAATTCCTTGATCTCCATAATGTGCCACATACAAAAAGGGTACAAATTGCTTCTTTATATTTAGGAACCCAATCACCTTGTATGGTATCGATGGTTTTGTTTTCGCTAAATCACTTTTCACTTGGACAATTTTCATGGGAAGAAAATGATAGCACACTATGAGGATACAATGAGCAATACCTTCTTTATCCAATTGATAACCCTCAAGCAAAAGGGTTCAGTTATCGAAAGTTAATTGAGAACTTCCAAAGATTGAATATAAATGTAATTGATATTCCGTGTGATGAGAATTTGATTGATGCATTCATAGGAACTTTAAAGGATAACATTCAACATGAGGTTCACTTTTGGGAAACCCAAATCATTGGAGAATGATTTATGTGGTGCAAGAAATGTTGAAAGTAAAAATATGGTTATGTATACTAGAAGGACTAACTAACATCTATAGAGAGAACAATGTTCTTTCTTCTAAAATAGATCAACCTACAAGGTTACACCAACAATTGGAAGAAAGAAAAGAAAAAAGGTTTATGCTTTAATTGTGACAACAAGTACAAGTAAGGGACATAAGTGGTGAGGAAGAAATATTCACATAGATTGTGAAGAGGAAGAAGAACAAGAAAAGGAACCATCTCAAGATGAAAAAACGTGAGAAGCAATTTCGTTTTAAGAGTTGACTCCCACAATAACATCGCAGGCCTATCATTGGAATTAGCACTCCTCAAAAACCCTCAAGATCGAAGGATACATCAAAAATAAAAGGTAATAGTCCAAATTGATTCTGGCAGTACTCATAACTTCATTCACTATAAATTAGCCAAAGATCTCAATTTCTTTGTATATCCGGCACCAAAGTTTCAAGTAATTATTATAGATGGAGGGACTATCAATTGCTCAAGAAAATGAAATAATATCATTCTTTACTCAATGGGGAATATGTAATGAATAGTCCAATGATTGCTATACCCAGGAAAGTAGATACAATTAGGAATATAATGGTTACAATCATTAGAAATAATGTATTTTTAATTTTCAAGAACTTCTTTCATGAAATTTTCATTGGAAGGAAAAATAAATTGAGCTAAGAAGTATCAAAGGAAAGCCCTAGAAGGTGATAAGCTCTAACAACAAGAAAAAATTATTGGTATACACTACAATATAGCAAAATGATGCTCACTAGATGTTCAAACTAAGCCATCTATTCCTCAAGATCTCCAAAGGATCATTGATAAGCATCTCCAAAGTATTTGAAGATATTCTAAAGGTCTTTCACCCACTCAAATCATGATCATGAATTCACCTAATTCTTGTGAGTGTTCCTCCCAACATCAAAGCATACAAATAACACCCTTATGCCCAAGAGTGAAATTGAGTGCATGGTTGAAGAGATGTTAGAGGCTGGCATTAGGCAGACCCAGCCAAAGTTCTTACTCCGCATCTCGGTAATGGTATTCAAGAAAGATAAATCATGCAGCATGATGTGTCTAGATTATAGAGATCAACAAGATCACTATTAATGATAAGTTTCCCATTCCCTGCCATTGATGAATTGTTAGATGAACTACATGGAGCACCCATTTCAAAAAATTGGATCTTCGCTCAGGGTACCATCAAATCGTAATGAAAGAAGAAGATATCCCAAAAATACCATTCGAACTCATGAAGGCCATTAGAATTTTTTGGTCATGCCTTTGGCTGCTATAAATGCACCTTCATTATCCCAAGTGTTGATGAATTCCATTTTCAAGCCCTTTCCTTTGAAAAATTCCAGGTTATATTTTTGGATGATATACTAATCTATAGTAAGTCTTGGAGGATCACATGTTGACAAGGTGCTACAATCCTCAAAGGACAACTATATGCCAAACCATCCGGGGATCGTTTCTTTGATGTAAAGGAGGTAGAGCATTAGGGTCATATTGTATCTCATGAAGGTACTGGCGTATAGGTCCTAACAATATTAAGGCCATGGATGGATCGCCCAATTTCCAAAATATTGAAGAATCTTAGAGTATTTATGGGTTTGACAGGTTACAACCGCAAGTTTGTCTTAACTATGAAATAGAATAGCATATCTTTAACAACACTAACTAAGAAGGACGATTTTCATGGACTCCAGAGGCAACTAAAGATTTTGAACAACTTAAAGAGGTGATTCTGTAAAGCCTTCTGGACCAATTCAAACTTCACAAAACCTTATTGTGGAAATGATGCCCGTGAAATTGAACTGGTGTTGTCCTAATGCAAGAAGGAAGGCCCTCGACTTTTGAAAGCTTTTCCAACCGCACAAGGAAAGGACTTACACAAACCTTAATACTTTATGAGAAGGAAATCATGGAAATACCACATGCATTGAAAAATGGTGTCCTTACCTAATAGGTAGGAACTTGGGTTGTCAAAGAAAAGATCATGATAGTCTTAAATACTTCTTTGAACAAAGACTATCTTGGAAGAACAACAAAAATGGTAACCAAGATATTGGGTTATGATTTGAAATCCTCTATAAAAAGGGGAAGCAAAATGTTGTGGTAGATGCACTCTCAAGAAAGGATGAGGATGTTGAGGCCTTTCTCTGTGCTATTCTATCATCCAACCCCGATTGGATAATAGCAAGGGATGAATGGAAGAGGACTAAAAAAGTGTGTGGACTCTCATTCAAAGGTTGGTAGGGATTCCAAAGGCAGCATCGACATTTACATGGAAAATGATTCACTATGGTACAAAGATCTTTATATTTATCTAAGAACTCCCAACTCAAATAAAATGTATTATTAGAATTGCACACCTCTCCAAAGAGGGAGGGCACTCGTGATGTTTGAAAACCTACCATAGAGTCACTAATAAGGATTTTTGGGATGGCTTTAAAATTGATAGTTCAAAGGTTTGTGGCAGAATGTTTGGTTTTGCCAACAAAATAAGGTGGAAACAATCAAGACCCCGTGTCTTTACAACCATTATCCATCCTAAGTCAGTGCTGGGAGGAGGTTTCCATGGATTTCATCACAGGTTACCAAAGTCTCATGAAAGAGGTAATCATGGTGGATTTTGATAGATCGACTAAGCACGCGAGACACTTTTGTGCACTCTCTTCATCCCTTCAAAGTTAGTACACTTGCCATTGCATTCATGGAGATGCTCAAAAGATACATGGAACCCAAAGATTATTGTAACTGATCGAGATCCCATCTTCAATCGGACATTTGACAATACTATTTTCTTGTTTGGGTACTCAATTGGTCATAGCTCATTCTATCATCCTCAATCTCGATGGACAAATCGAGATAGTGAACAAATGTCCGGAAGGCTACCTTAGTTGTTTTGTCTCTCGATAAACAAACACAATTGGTTCAAATGGTTACCCTTTGGCAGAATGGTATAACACTTCCTTTCATAATCGCGAACAAAATGACACCATTTATATAATTTATGGAAACCTCCTCCTTCCATCACTTCTTCCTAAAATAAAAATCTAAGGTCCAAGCAAAGGAAGATCACATCGAGAATCAACAACAAGTTCTCCAAGTCTTAGAGGACAACATGACCATGGGTACGTAATCACATGAAACAACAAGTGTATCAACATTGTAGTGAAAGAAGCTTCTGAAGTAGGGGATTGGGTGTTTTAAGACTACAACCATACAAACAGATGTCCCTCACAAGCCAAGAAGGATAGTAAATTATCAAGAAAATACTATGGCCCTTATAAGGTGTTGCAAAATATTTGTACTATGGCATACAAATTGGATGTACTTCACGAAAGTACACTCATTTTCATGTTTCTGCTTAAAGAAGGTTATAGGCAACAAGATCTCAGTTCAAACTATATTTCCATAACTTGATGAGGGAAGGAAAAATCATATTGGAGGCTGAATCCATCATCACTAACACAAGAATTCTCCACCTAAGGAATAGATCCATTTCGTAGTATCTCATTAAATGAGGAAACTAATCGGGCTGAAGATTCCACTTTGGAAGATGAGTCTTTATACAAAAGCATCCAGAGTTACCAATCATTGCAGACAACACTTGTCTCATCGGGAGGGCATGCTAAGCCCATTATTGGCTCCACACCTAATTGGGGCATATTATATTAGTAATGTTATTTTATTTATGTCGGCTTTAGGCCATTAGGTTGTAATTATACTTCCCAGTCTCCTATATATACCAAGGAGACATTTTCATTTTGAATCATATTGTACTTTGAACATTTTAAGTGGGGTGAAAAGGAGGTTTCCCCTCAAAGAGGCTTGTTATCCGAAATTATCTCTTTTCCAAGGCATTGAATACTTTTTCCGAGGTTTTTCTAAGCTATATTGATATTTGGTCTTTAACACCATTATACATCAAAACAAACTTGGTTCCATTACCCAAACTTTTGTGCTACCGTAATTTGCTACCAAACTTTCTTCAAGGTTGACATCAATGACAACCAACCCAAATTAAATCAACAAAGTGAGGATGTATATGTTTCCTTTACTTGATTTTGGATTTATTAGTCCTACAACATCCAGTCCCCATTGGGGAGCATTTGAGTTCCCCATAGATATGGGTTGTAATGGCATTGTGGATATTTTCATCTTACCTAAAAAGTATTGACAAGAGATGCATTTTCTCATCGTACCATATGAGTCTTTGAAAATGGATTCCCAATAAAATCCGACTCTTATTATGCATTTTTAGTATCATTGATTTTGAGCTCTCTTTTCATCAACATACCTCAACAACATACCATGTAATTCCTTTTGAATAAGACATCAACACTCAATACATATTGATTTAATTTCATCTTCAATCCTCTTATTTCCTTTAGAGTGATGGTGACATGGAATTGTCTAGATTTTAAATAAAACACAATATATTTGTACCATTTGGAACCAAATATAGGTTTTTCAATTGAAAACAAAACTACTCCATTCAAAGCATCATCATTCAAAATTATCTTACACAACCCTTGCCCTTGATTGCCTTTTACAGATTTATTTTCAATATCATACTACAGAATCTTCATCAACCAATTTTCTCCTCCCATTTCTTCTCACTGTTGATTTAAAAGAATCTTACCAGAGAGGATGGAAATATATGCATTGACACATGCTAATTTAATATGTGTTCAAAAGCGCCTAGTTTATTTGTTAAGAGACATGGATTGTTTCTCCAATTCCGAATATCTTATTTCATAATCATGAAGGGTTTTTCTCATGAAACTGCTAAGGTCAGAACCTCAAGTATAGGTAGATCAATGTATTCGATGTAATAAAGGTCAATATTAATAAGGCTCTCAATAAAATAGAATAAGGGCTGGATAAGAAGACCTAATAGAAGATTCCGCTTCTAGAAGGATTCCTTCCTAGATGCTCTTAATAGACATATTTAGGTATAAATAAGGGTCGAGGGTATGAAACCTCTAGCTTGGAGATTATTGTAACAGAAAACTGCTCGACTGGAGGTTTCCAAGAGGCCTCCTCAGGAACATTGCTATCTCAATCAAAGTGTTATTTCTATTGCTATTTCAGATATCATTTCTATGTATTGTGAAAATTACGCTGGATATTTTACTGTCATTCAGTCATTTCTAGCATTTCATTTCTCTGCTCTCAAGATATTTTATATATCCTGCATCTTGGCAAGTGGTATCAAAGCACTTTCCTTGGCTTAAATTGTGGGTATTTTTTTCCGGGTAGAGACGATTCAAGCGCCTTTTAAGCCACGAGACTGTTGTTACGCGCATAAACCGGCTGTTGAGGGATTCATACACACAGAAATACAAGTGGTTCTAGCTTACATCCGCTACCCTTGTAACCCCCGCTGCACTTCCCTTTGATGGTAGTGCATCGACAACACCGTAATGGATTGGCCTAGATTACAAGCCCTCTTTAGATAAACCTATCTACTTAACGGATCGCTATAGTGTCACTCTAGAACAACACTGGAAGATACTCTCTATTGCCTGGGTAGTCGGGTAGTACGCTAAGGGTACGGTCTATCCTCCTTAGTTAGTGCCCTGAGATATTGGGCTGAGTACTATCATGGACCTCGTGACGACATCGAGAGCTATAGTACAGTGCAAACCCTTGTCTGTAGTACTCTTGAATACCTAACCCTTGTGTATGGAAACACAATTAAACCGAAGATCTATTTCCACGACTGCGGTTTGGGTTTCGGCACACATTTCTCTCTCGGTTCAAAATTGGGATTTCAACACTACAACATTCTTCGTACCAAAGTATAACCCCGCAGAAAAAAAATTTGAGACCTATTCCAATAGATTCATCTTCCCTTTATCACATTATCATTTTTCTGCAAAAATTTCTGACCCTCGGCCTAATTTTCAGTTACTCCATCCTCATGGCCCATACCAGAAATAAGAACTAGAGTCTCGCTTTCAACACCTTGCAAGATGGTTTAATTGAGACCCAACAAAAAGTGAAAACTCAAGGCTACTATTGCTCTCGATGCATCCATGAATGCTCTCCTGTAAATGTAGTCAGGCAATCCGCAGAATGGCGTGAAGTCAAATATGAACCCATTCACCCACTTTGAATCGCCTTTGTCTTGCATCACTCTACACCAAACTAAAGATCTCCACCGATGACCCTTTTCCCGATGCATAAAAAGACTCATAGAAACTTTTCCCATTCCTTTCAACCCTATCACTTCTCTCAACGTGACATACACTTTCCACGGGTGGATGTAACCAAATTTGATGGCTCTCTGGACCATCAAGTTGGGTCACCCAAAATGAACATTATTTTCTACAACATTACGATGACTTGGCCAAACTCAGGAAATGGTGTTCTCCATCCTCGATCAAGAATGGTGGCACGGAGCAGAAAACTTCCACATGGTATATTGCTTTGGGCCCACCTTGGTGGAGATTTATGAACGACGGACACCTATTGACCAACCATTTGGGCCGCTTGACAAAATTGAAGCAATCAGCACAAATGGCACTTCATAGCCGCATTTGAGCGATCGGCTTCCTGAAGGTAAGGCATGATCAGAGGCTTTCGAGAGTGTTTTATCGGTTTATGAGGAGATTCGGCCCATGTCCTCATGGATCGACTCTCGAGTTGGGTGGAGGCTACTAAAAAAGTTAAAGAAGAACAACAAATTGTTTCCTCTCAAAACCGAAGCCTTCCTTTTTCCTCATTCTAAACTAGTAAACCTTAATTACTCCTCTCCTCCCTAATAAAGATCCAAAAATTGACTAGGTCAGAAATGGCCGAACGACAACTCAAAGGCTCTATTATAATTGTGATGACAACATTTCGTGCTACAATGTAAGGAAATGTAATCTTTATGGCCATTTCTGAGGATGTTCCGGAAGAAAATGATGCCACTCCCTTTGTGCCCGAGTCGTAAGTCAATCGACATAAACCATCCCTCCCACTTCTCCCTCATAACCTCAATCATTTCCCTCAATGCTCACCGGCTTCTCTGCCCCACAAACCCTCGTTAATTTGGTTACATCAAGCACCGAAGGTCATCATTCTAGCTGATAGTGGCCACACTCACAATTTTATTCATCGCTTGTATATTGCCTAAGAAACCCATTGCTACATCCATGTTGGGTCACCACCTCCTGCATCATGACTGCCACGGTGGTTCTATGAAATGTATAAGGCCAGGAAAATGTATGCCTCCAAATAGGTGACTACCAACTAAAATCCCATATGTTTTCTATTATGATGGGTGGTTATGACATTGTGTTGGGTGTACCCGCTAAGAACTTTGGGTCCCATTCTCATGGATTTTCGTAACTTAACCATGCAATTCGACCAAGGAGGCCACAAATATAAATTCCAAGGCATCATCGCTGGTTCACCAGAGATCATTAGTTCCAACCGAATGGAAAAACTATCAAAAGGCTGCCTCCGGGTATGTCATTGCTCAACTCCACGCTATACAAGCCATAGAAACCCCCGCATCTCTCAAGACCTCCAAGCCTCCTTTCTAAAGATCAATTGGTATTTTCCACTGCCCAAGGACTCTCTCCTTCCCGAGGTGTTCATGATCATTCCATTCCCTTGTCCTAGAAAGCCTTCCCAATATTCGTCCATATCATGACCCCTTTGCACAAAAAAATGAAATTGAAAAATGGTCTAGGAACTCCTATCAGCTTCTAAGGCCATCCATCCTAGTAATGATCCTTACTTGTCTCCTAGCTGCCATGGTACTAAAGAAAGAGGGTTCTGGAGAACGTGGTCCCCACTTCTCTTCGCAGGTTCTCAAATAAACTCCACCATCAGTAAAAGACAAATTTCCCATTCCTATCATTGATGACCTCCCCGATGAATTGAGTGGTTCCCAATTCTTTACCAAACTTTATCTTCACTCGGGCCATCACCAAATACGTATGAAGGAGGCCGACATTCTAAGATGGCTTTTCTCACTCATGAGGGCCACTATGAGTTTTGGTCATGCCCCTTTGGGTTTTGTAACACTCCCTCCACCCTTCACGCAGCCTCATGAACCATGTCTT
The DNA here is from genome assembly GCA_010110895.2 of Picea sitchensis. Lineage (NCBI taxonomy): Eukaryota > Viridiplantae > Streptophyta > Pinopsida > Pinales > Pinaceae > Picea > Picea sitchensis. The sequence goes on along the minus strand of SNQJ01S0114058.1, from coordinate 36,388 downwards.
CCGCTTCCTTTCTCTATCATTTGTCCTAGTTTTCTTTGATGATATCCTCATCTATAGAAAACTTCTGGATAGACCATCTTACTCATGTGGATCAAGTTCTTCTACTCTCTCATCACCAAATTTTCCTAAATGAAATTAAAATGTGCTTTGCTCTGCAAGTAGAATACTTGGGTCATCTAGTGGGAAAGGATGGTGTCATGGTGGACCAAAAGATTGAAGCTATGCAAGCAAGATCGGGTCAGTAGCCAAAGACATCTCCTCGCAAGCTTATGGATTTTGGGCCTCAAGGTGGTATTATCGCCAGTTCGCTAAGAACTATGGAAAGATTGCAACACCTCTCACGCCTCTCAAAATAACTCTTTCACTTGGACCTGGGCTCAACTTCTCAATATTTTGAAACCTTGAAGATGGCTATGTGCACCACTGCCCTATCCTCTTCCCCGACTTCACAAAGACCTTTTGTGTTGAATGTGATGCCTCATGGAAAGGAATCGCCATGGTCCTTATGAAAGAGGGTCAGCCTTGGCCTTCACTAGCAAGCAACTGGCTGAAAATAATCTGGGCAAACCAACTTATGAAAAATAAACGTTGGCTTATCTCTGCGATGCCATGGAATTATGGTGTCCTTATCTTTGGGGCAACGATTCCAAATTAAGACTGACCATAAAATCCTCAAGTACTTTCTCTCGAACAATGCATTCCCGTGAGCAACAAAATGGGTCATTGCTCAAGGATATGATTCGGGAGATCATTTACAAGAAGGCAAAAGACAATGTCACATGGATGCACCGCCCTAAAATATGAAGACAAAGGATCCCTTTTTTCTTTATCCTTCAATGTACCTGATTGAATGCAAGCTGTTCACCAGGAATGGATTCAAGATCTCAAAAGTTCGCATTTGATACAAAAAATTGCAGTCCAATTGTTGCCTGTGATCCCCGTGGTACTCGGCTCTAAGATGAGATTTGACATAGGTCGCTGGTATTTAAGTAACAATCCAAGCTCAAATCCACGCATTCTCGAGCTTCATTCTACACCTACCGGGCACTCTTTGTGGTCTACCAAAACATAAGGACCGAAGTCAAACGCTTTTTATGGGATGGTATGAAACAGACATCCGTAAGTTTGTCGCTAAATATGAGGTGTGTCAACACAACAAGAGAGAAACAAATTTCCGTGCACCTCCAACCGCCTCGACTCCTGATATTTGGAAGGATATTCTATGGACTTTATTATGTGCTTACCCTAAATTGGGAATAACCTCACCATAATGGTGGTGGTGGATCGCCTTTCCAAGTATGCTCATTTTTTTTCTCTACCACCCATTTCATCGTGATCCATACTCTGGCCCAAATTTTCATGATCAGGTCTTCAAGCTTCATGGCATGCCAAACTCTATTGTTTTGATCGAGACCCAACTTTCACAAGCAATTTTGGCAAGAACTGCTTAAGCTACAAGGCACACAATTGCATCTCGCCTTATCATCCCCGCATTTATGGTCGTAAGTCATCAACAAGTGTTTGGAAATGCATCTGGTGATTTGCCTTCAAAAACAACACCGGGCTCACTGGTTGTCCCTCATTTAATGGTGGTACAACACTACATACCACATACCGTATATCCACTCGCATGACTCCTTTGAAGCAAGCAGATGACGAAGCTACCTTCGCCTTCATATACATTCTTGGTGTCTCGAATGTCCAGGCATTTGACCAAACACTTATAGTTCGAGAGGATATCCTTCGCACTTTAAAGCAGAACTTGGTCATGGCCCATAATAGACCAGGGCAGAAAGCAGATCAAGGTCTCTCTGAACGCCAATTTGTAGAAGAGGATCGCAGCCAAGGACTACAATGATATAGCAAATCCTCCTCAAGGCCGAAAGCAAAGGTCGGCTATAACTCCAAATTTTATACCCTTACATAGTTCTCGCTTGTGGGACGAAGTCGATATCAGTTAGCTCACCCAACAATGGCTACATCCTGCTTTTTCATGTTTCATGTTTGAAGAAGGTGATTGGAACTGAAAGCAATTCAAACCAACCTTCCAGAGTTAGTTAGAGAAGGATCCATTGCTGTTACAACCGTATGCTTTGGACTGTAACAGGAGTCAGACTGTGAGAACCATCAAGGAAGTGCTAGTACAGTTGGAAAGATATGATCAAATAGATACTTGGGAACCATCTACCGTTCTGCAGCAGTTTCCACATATGAAGCCTTGAGGACAAGTTGTTTTTATGGGGTGGACATGTTAAGGTCCTAACCTCGCGACACAGTAGATCAATGCATTCATATGTAATAAAGGTCAATATTAATAAGGGCCTTCACCAAAATAGAATACATGGATGTAAGAAGACCTAATAGAAGCTCCGGCTTCTAGAAGGATCTTCCCTCTAGATGCTTCTCTTAATAGACATATTTAGTATAAATAAGGGTCAGGGTATGAAAGCCTAGCTTGGGATTATTGGTAATGAAAGACCTCTTGATCGAGCTGCCCCTCGGAGAGGCATGTGAACATTGCTATTTGAATCAAAGTTCTATTTCTATTGCTATTTCTCGTATATCATTTCGTATTGTAGAAGATTATGCCGATATTTTATCATATTCTGCCATTTCTAGCATTTCATTTCTGTTCTGCATATTTTATATATCTGGTATCTTGCAGAAACTAATTGATAGTTCTTCACCCTTGGAATTTCTTTGAGTAAGAACAAGTGCCACAATAGTTTCTGTTACAAATGAATAAATGATGAAGTCTCATTGGAAGTATGGACTAATGATGAATCGGGCCATAGTGATTGATTTTTTGATGTTACTAAAGGATTCTTGTGTATCCGAAGTCCATTCGAACCTTTGATCATTTTTCAACAATGGATTAGGTTTCACAATAATTTCATAATCAGGGAAAAATATCCATACAAAGTTGATTTTACCAAAAAATGGCTGGACTCCTTTCTTGAATGATGGAGGGTTAAGTTCATTTATAGCGTTAACCCTCTCTAGGTCAATATAGATTCCTTCTTTGCACACAATATGACCCAATAACTTGCCTTCAATCACAACAAATAAATATTTCTTTGGATTCAAAGAAACTCCATATAATCTACATCTTTCAAAGACTTTCCTCAGATGATGAATGTGCTCATTTCTTGTCTTTGAATGGACAGTTAAATCATCTTGGTATTCCACCATCAATTCTCCTATCAAACCCTCAAATGAATGATCCATATCCCTTTGGAACGTAGCCCCAACATTATTTAGACCAAAGGGAACCCGAGCATATGCATATGTCTCCCAAGACGTTATAAATTTTTTCTTTGCTCTATCTTCCTCCACAAACAAAACTTGATTATATCCAGAAAAACCATCTAACATGGACATGCAAGCTGACCCAGTGTCTTGTTGGAGAAAAAAATCCATGTTAGTCAGAGGATAATTATCCTTCACACTTGATTTATTAAGATCCCTGAAATCCACACACATCTGAATCTCCCCAGTATTATTTCTCACAACCACCAGATTTGAAAACTAGTTAGAATACCTAATGGGATATATTATTCCGTCTTTCTTCAAATTTTCCAACTCAATATTCACTGGTGGTTTCAACTTGGGGTTCATCATCCTTATCTTTTGCTTGTCAGGCTTTGCTCCTTCTCTTAATGGGATGATGTGATGAAATAATGTTTTATCATATGCATTTAAATCATCCTAAATCCATGCAAAAGCATCTAGATATTCTTTAAAGAGTGTGACATATTGATCAACTTCATCGACTGTGCAATCAACTCCCAAGTTGATGTACTTTGGGGAACTATTAGTCCAAATATTGTGTTGATTTTTCATAAGAAATGATATTGTATGTGAATGAATATCTTATTACAATGATGAGTGTTCTATATATAAAGAACATATGGTGACCATGGTGACCATCCATGAAGAGATGCATCCCTTGGGTTATAAATATATTTATACTTTATATTATATTATGCATATAATATAAATATACTTTATATTATAAATATACTATTACATTAATAATATTATAATTACTAATATTGATTAATAATTAATAATCATATTATTAATTATCAATCTAGTAGAATGTCTTTCTGATGCTGCCCAAACATCAACACTCCCTCTCAACGAGGGAGAAATTATACATTATGCCAAGATTACCTCTGAATATTACCTTTGAAGATTACCTGTGGGTAGCTCTCAAGTAGCTTCAACATGTCACCATGACATCCATTACCTCACAATGAATTTGTGCCCCATCAAGTGCACCCTTGTGACTTCACAAGAAATGCATCCAAGGCCCATGGGTAGTTCTCAAATAACTACAACATGTCCCCAAGACATCAAATAACCTGATCATGTGCACCCTTGGTCTAAGTGCTATCCCTTTTTCATGATGGATGAGATCCACCTGTGTCAGTGCCAACCCTTTTTCATGTTGGATGAGAACACTCAATGCCAACCCTTTTTCATGCTAGATGAGTTCCACTTGTCTCACTGCCAACCCTTTTTCATGTTGGATGCGAACACTCAGTGCCAATCCTTTTTCATGCTAGATGAGTTCCACCTGTCTCAATGCCGACCATTTTTCATGTTGGATGAGAACACTCAGTGCCAACCCTTTTTCATGCTAGATGAGTTCCACATGTATTAGTGCCAACCCTTTTTCATGCTGGATGAGAACACTCAATGTCAACCCTTTTTCATGTTGGATGAGTTCCAATTGTCTCAATGCCAACCCTTTTTCATGATGGATGAGAACACTCAATACCAATCCTTTTTCATGATGAATGAGTTCCACTTGTATTGCTATCCCTTTTTCATGCTGGATGAGAACACTCAGTGCCAACCCTTTTTCATGTTGGATGAGTTCCATATGTCTCAGTGCGAACCCTTTTTCATGTTGGATGAGAACACTCCCTCTGAAGAGGTACCACACCAAGCTTGTCCCTAAACTACTCAAACTTCATCCTCGACAACAGATTGGTAAACATGTCCACAACTTGATCCTCTATAGTCATGAAAATGGAGCCTCACTTCTCCCTTCTAAAATATATCCCTGATATAGTAATATCTTATCTAGATATGCTTCGACCTGTCATAGACCACGAGTTTCTCTGAAAAATTCATGCAACTCTAGTTGTCACACCAAATGCAGGTCGCCTCCAGTCTGACACCAAATAACCCAGACAAAAGTTCTTGAAGCCACACTGCTACTACACATGCTACCAAATACTCATCTTCAACCGTATTGAGTGCCACACATGACTTCTTCTTGCATCTCGTGAAGCCTCTTACTCCCTACCCATTTCCCTCTAGAACTGACTGTCCAGCTACCTCTCGAGCATTGAATACCAACTAAATCTTCAACCTTCTAAATTCAACACTTGTCCTCCAGAACAAGTCTCATCATCCTATTCTTTTAATTCTTACATATAAGTAAAAGTCATTCCAATAGTCTGCAATTTTTGAAGCCACACTACTTCACGACTTTCTGCACATGTTGCCACATACTCAACTTCAGTCTTACTGAGCACCACACATGAATACTTCCTACATCTGGTGGAGCCTCCTACTCCTTAATGTAGTGCCCAACTCCCTATGGAACTAATTGTCTGGCTCCCTCTCCAGCAATGAATATCAACTAGATCTTCAACCTGTTGACTTCATCACTTTTCTTCCAGAACAAGTCTCAACATCCTCTTCTTATAGGTCTTACCTACAAGTCAAATTTAGTCCAATAGTCATCAATTTTTGAAACCACACTTCTTCGTCACTTGCTGCACATGTTGCCACATACTCTACCTCAGCTGTATTGAGTGCTACACACAACTACTTCCTTCTACTCCATGAAACCATATTGGATCGTAGACTGAAGAAATATGTCAAAGTACTCTTCCAATCATGAATACTTTCATCCCAATCTAAATTCGAATATCCATATAACCCAAACTCATTGTCTATCACATACCTGAGACCCCATAATCCAATGTACCCTTAAGGTACCTCATCACATGTTTTGTTGCAACCAAATGAACCTACATGGGCTGCTCCATATATTGACTTAGGGTGTTCATAGAAAAACATATAGTTGGTCTTGTGTTGATCAAGTTCATCAAAAAACCCACCATCTTCCTATATAAAGTAGCATCCATAGTCTCTAAATTCATATCCTGAAACAAATTCATATTTGATACCATAGGTGTATCCATTTCCTTGCAATCCAACATCTCGAACCCCTTCATGATTTCTACTGTATACTTCCCTTGATTCAGAAAGATCTCATGATGTCTTTGCCATACCTCGGGACTCAAAAAGTAATGCATCATACCAAGATATTTCATCTCAAACTCAACATCCATTTATTCTCTTATACTCTAAGATGAGATTTTCCACACCTATTTAGAAAGAGGTCATCCATATACAACAATATTATTACCAGACCATCATCCACAACATTAAAGTAAAGTTTAGGATCTGCATTGTTGTTTATAAATACTAAGATCATCAAAAAATTGTCGATCCTTTCCTACCATGCTCTGGGATCCTACTTTAATCCATATAAATCCTTCTTCAATCTTCACACTAAGTGTCCTGTAATTGTCACGTACTCAACAAAGTGTTTTGTGACTACAAGGACTATTCTTCCTGATCAGGTTACCATTTGTTCCACATGAAGAATTTCAGTCCTTTGGGATGTTGAAATCCACGCACTTTGAGTCTTATGTCTTTAGAGGACTATTCTAGGGCCATTATCCATTAGTCAAATTACCATGACCAGTCCCAAGAGAATGTCATCCCAATGCTGAAAAATTAACACTTAAGAATAACTTATGAAATTACATAAAATCTCAACACTCCCTCTTAATGAGGAAGGTATTATATCCAACATAGACTCTAACATTGTCTCCCTCCACACGAGCTCATGACCATTGAATTTCAGACACACGAATCTATATATAATAGGAAATCCATAGTGACTTTATAGCATGAATCCAGGGCTAGTGGGTATCTCTCTAATAGCTACAACATGTCATCATGAGACTATCCAATTTACCACAGAAAACATCTGAAGCCATCACTCACTCTGAGGCTATATAGTCTTATGAGTCATCTACTCCCTCTACATGTGATGACCTCCTATTCTTATTCATTACATGGATGTGTGAAACTCTATGTCTGGATAGTACTGCTTCATGTTCCTTCCTGCGACTATCATTATGGCTCCTTCTTAGAGCTATTACCCGTGACGTGCCTGGAACAAGAAACAAGAACAACAAAAAAACATTTCCTAGAGTAGATCAATTTATCTTGTGCACAACTATATACAGTAACCCTCTAAATGAAAGGTCTTCTACTAACACACATTCGTCATATACTCAATGTCATACGACTAACCATGTTTATTTTCTAGTGTTAAATTAGACAAGCACAATTTTATGCTAGTGGTCAATACTTCCAACGATATTACTTTAGTAAACTCTAGAACATCAGTAAGTAATTACACTCAGAAAATTTCAACTACTTAGAAACTTGGGCCTCTTCCTTAGATCATTTCCCACGTGTGAGAGAGAAAAATATGTGAGTTTATTGTTGTGTCTTTTTATAGTAATATTAAATTGATAAAAAAAGACACATCTATTTCAAAATTAAATTAAATTTTCTTTCTTATAAATAGTTGGAGATTACCTCCCGTAACTTCCGAAAGATTAATTTGGTTATAATCCATCCACATAGTATTTTATTTTGTTAAATTGTTCCTCCATAATTCATGTGATTCTTTCCATAAATATAGGTAGAAGTAAATATGTAGTACATTCTCCATATTTAGGTAATTAGACATTTTTACTAGAAATTAGTGCCCTCCATAATTTATGGAATTATTTCTATAATTAAGGTAGGA
>SNQJ01S0114058.1:0-26549 GCA_010110895.2 Picea sitchensis | reverse complement strand
GATGTTAAACTAGATCCAAATCTTTCAGTTCTCCCTAGTATGGTCTCCAAAAATGTTGACGCTTGAATTTGTCAGGACCAAAATGACAAACTCACGAGGATATGAATCCTCCTGTGTTTTTATAGAGGTGGTACAACTCTTTATCTTGTGGTATTATTTAATAACTCTATATCTAGAAATAATATATGACCTTAATATGGTCCAATATTTATGCTCAAAGAAATATACAAATGTTGAAAGATAAAATATTTATTTTAAGAGAATTCCTGATAAAGGATCGGGAACCTCACACATCATACATTGCAACAAATAAACACAATTTCCTCACATCCATCATAGTGAAAATAAAGATTTCTAATCACACATAAAAATAAAATAAGATGGTCCACACACATGAGATAAATTTTATAGAGTAAATACTTGCATAGCTCAAAATAAGATCATGATGGATCAATTTTAAATACTTTATACTCAGAACTCGGAGTTATAAAATACAGTCAAAACTGATTCCGAATTAGTTCTCTTGGGATTTCTCAAAAATGATAAAGTATGTTACAACACTTTGAAATAAAATGTAGAAGGGAGAAGGTGGGCGGATGCAGAGAAACAAAATATGGAAAGAAGACAAATATAAAGTTATTAGATTTTGGTTATACCTTTCTATTAAAAGAAGAAGAATAATTGGATGAAAAAGATAAAGAAAGAAAAATATGATCAACATGGACTTACTATTATGGTATCACTCCCCCTATTTGCTTTTGGTCACTTCCTTTATATTCTTGTTGGTTGTAGTTGGATTACCAGTCATAACTTCCTCTGCTGGAATGTCATAAATCTTGGCGATTGAAGTATTTAACCATTCTTGAATAAATTCCCTTAATGGAGCCACAATTATTTCTTTCTTTATCCTAATATTAAATATCACCTTGTCAATTTCCCTAAGATCAACAGTCAAATTTTGTAATATATTTTCAATGTCATCATGTGTGAATTACATCATATTGTCTAACTTTTCAACCAATGTCGTTTTTATCCTTCAATCTACTCATCAGAATCTTGTCGAGTCATGAGCATGGAGTTTGAAAGATACTTTTTGTATGGGACTTCAATGGTAGTTCCAACGATGTCCAAATCAAGGATTTTAAAATATGCTTCATTTTTCCTCCTCGATAAGTTTGTCAATTGGGCTATTATAACTTTTAATACATTAATTCATTCTATCCAACAAGATTTCAATTGTTTGATGTGGCTTGCAGAAGGTAAAATTTCCTTCTTTCTCGTCTTCTCTGTCATTGTCATAACTCTAGTTGTGAACATCACAACTCCATCAGTATAGAACCCTTCATCATTTTTTAAGTCTAAATTTAAATATTCCTTGGTATTTTGAATTCTTAAACCAAGGGAAGTGAAACTCTTTGCCATATCCCATAGTTTCACAATTAATGACATCCTCTTCTTAATATTTTGTTCAAAAAAATGTCGAGTGGTCATGATTAAAATGGAAATTCCTTTGACCCTTGAACTTGATTCTATGTTTTCTTCAATACCCTTTGCAGGATGAATCATGGAAACAGGAGAAGCCATAATAGGTGGAGGCATGAGGGTTGCCTCCAATTCTTTGAGTCTTTCTTTTAACTGGGTGTTCTCTTCTTCCATATGTGTGATTCAAACATCTAAAGAATCTCCTAAAACTCTATGAATGGATGATAATTTTGAAGTTAACATATCCCTTGTGTCAATCGTGGACTGTAGCTTACCGTTCTTAATTTTTGTGGTTCTTTCAAAAACTAATTTTTTAGACTCCTTATCAAAAGATGCATTTTTTACAATGAATGTCTCCTCATCAGAAAATGTTTCATCATGGATCATGAGTTCAGAGATAGGCTATACATTTTCTTTGGTTGGTACTTCAACATATGGAAAAGTAATGTTTTCAATATCCATGTCTAGGTATTTATTATCCAATAATAAGTCATCCTCTTGAGCATATGTGTCATCCCCTTCCTGTTGTGAACAAGTTATTTTTCTTTTGACCTTCAGTGTATGGGGATTTTCTAGATTCCCTTTAGGGAGGCTCCTATCTTCATCATCTCCTAAATTAGTGCTCTGGATATTTTTCGCATGAGATGTTCTTGGTTGTGGATTTTCCTTTTGTAAGGCACTCCTCCCAGAAACAACTGGTGATTGGGAAATTTTTTCATTTGAGGGTCTACCTCTTTCTTTATGATGCTATGTTGTGCTTATGATAGTTTATATGTATTTTGAATTTATATCGGCTTCTTGGTCACTAGGATAGTGACTGTCATTTTCTTCTTCTTTACTAATGGATGATTTTAAAAATGCAGGGCCAAGCCCAACTCAAAGCAAGTGATTATAAAAATGTGGTTTGAGTAAAAAACCATGATTTCTTCTGAAAATTTTAGGTTAGAGTTCTTGAAACAAGCAGTGTATTCATCAATTTTGGAAATTCCCCAGAGAATAATTTCTCCAACTTTCCATGGAAGAGGTATGAATTGTTTCTTCCTTTTTTAAGATAATATATGGAACCAGAATTTGTATTGTCGGCTTATTTCAATGACAAAAAGTTTATAAAATATATAGTAGGGAAGGAAAATAGGTTTCTCGACGGAACAAAAAGTCCTGATAATATTATAATCTTCCATTTTTTCCAGAGCTCCTCTTCCCTTCATAAAACCTACAGCTTCCAACGACACCCACGAAGTGTCTTCCCCAAATCATAGTTTCTTGAATTTAGATACAAAATATGAATACACCTCATAAAAATGATGATTAACCTTCTTTTTCCATAATGCTTGGTATCACATAATCACATGGTCAAATTTTATTTTAATTCTTTGGGCAATGTTTAAGCCCTCAAAAGTATGACAATATGTAATGGAAAATATTAGATAAGATGACATGTAAAATGTTTTATCATACTTGAAATTACTGATTTGTGCAGTGATTTCATTTGATATTATCTTTGCGCAGTTGAAGATAGAATTTTCATGCACAATGAAATGTAATATGTACAACGTCAGTCGAGGGATTGTTTCTATAGAATCTTGGCTCACAATAACAAAGCAATTTCCTTATAGGGATCCTTTATAGAACTCACCTGAATCCTTGATATGTCTTTAGGCATTATGGAAGGGTCATGCAAATACTCTTGGAGAAGCTCCAATCCATTATTCTTAATTTTCAGGAATTTTCTTGCTTCCTCTCCTTTGTAGACCAAGTTTGGCTCTGGTAATTTCAACATTTCTAAAAATATTGAAGGTGCTAACGAGATAGGAGAACTATTATGAAATGAAATGAATCTCCTATATTGAATGATATTATCAACACACCAGGTGATGACGTCCTTTCATTCAAAAACTTCTAGAACACACCCAACCAAAACTATCCATGACGTCCATACTTTGTTTTTTTCTCTATCCAACAATATTGAGTAATACCAGTGGGAGCGCGACCAATGATAATTTTGATCTTCTCTAGAAAATAGGTTCATGGTATTCCCATAGAACAATTTATTTCTCATCATTTTCCTAGTGAAGCTTTCCATCTTTTCTTGAGCTATTATTTTGCACAGTAAAATAAACTTGAGTTAGATTTCATTTATGAAATCATTAACTCAAAAAAACTATTAGTATCCTCAGTAACTGCATTATTAATTAATGGCCACCTCAACAATAAATTTTGTATTTGGGTCCATAGGGATAGTATTAAATGTGACTTCAAAAAATTTGAAGGGACAAGTAAAAGCAGAGCATTGGGGTTAGGGACTAGTATGAAAAGGTAGGTATGCAATTCTAAAGACCCGAAAGTCTGAAATTCTGAAAGTATGGAATGGCTATGTATCAAACATGATCGAGTGAACAATGGAGAGAATGAAAGTGTACCACACAGGTCCGCAAGTATGAAAGCCCGAAAGTTCAAAACAAAAAATAATTCTAAGTGTTGAGTGGACTTATGCATAGGTGAATAAACGAAAAATGAAAGTGCAATGGTCTGCGAGTCCGAAGGTCCGTGAACGTGAAAATGGTTAAGTATAGTAACCAAGAAAGGGAAAAAGAAGGGATAAAGAGAAAATGGGAAAAGACAAAAAATAGAAGGGGGAAAGAAAGGGTATAAAGAGGTGGGAAAATAGAACAAGGGAAGGGAAAAATAAAAGCACGAAAGGGGTTCAATAAGCCCTAATATCAATGTATAAATATGTATGGGTTTTGGGTAGAAGGTAGTGATGAGCTATGAGTTAGAGATTTTGAAAGAAGAGTTAGTGGATGAAGTAAGAGTTATGGTTGGAGTAAAAAATGAAGAGTGAAGTGACAGATGAGAAAATGAGCTAAGTGTGCACTGTATGCATGAACAAATAGGGAATTTTGGGTAGAAATGATGTATATTTTATGAGAACAATGCACACCTGTTGTAATAATTGAACATGAATAAGTAATATAAGAAGCCAATCGTTGTAGACGTATCCCAGTTGGGGTGAACCACGTTAAATATTTGTGTCATGATGTATGTTGTGATGTGTTTCTTTTGTGTTCTACTTATGGCACACTTATACTACTTGGATGGTTAATATGAATATGGTATACGATGGTTCTACGCATCTGTTGAATGGTTAAGTAAGATGAAACTGTCATATGTTATGTCATTGTTATGATTTTTTGCACAGGGTATATTTCATATTGAATGATTGTTAAGTAAGAATGAATGTTATAATAATCACCATTCCCTTCATGACTGCAAAATCCTGGTTCCTGCAGTCCCCATAGGTACCTCGGGTGATACTTCACCTACTTGCGGGTGATGCCAAAAGGGCCAGTATCTTGGGATTTGTTGGTGAATTAATGTTGAACCTCGGGGTCTTCCCATTTCGCACCAACAAATGGTTCCATTGTCGAGACTTGAATCTGCTACTGAAGGGGATGTGGAGGCATACTAAAGAGGAGATTGGAAAATGGTTTGACATGAAGGAGATCAATTTTTTTGTAGATCAAAATAAGAATCCATGGATCAACACAAAGAAATGTTTACAAAGGTATGTGTTTACAAATTTGCATGAAATTTTCTTCGTTGACTTTTCAAATATTTTAGCAGAGTGGATCTAGAGACTAATTGAAAATATTGGAATATTATGTATTGTTGTTCTAATCAATTGGACTCATAAGTTAATTAGGCAAGTCAATTCTATAAGCAATCAAGTATTGTTTGTAGTAGATTACTCGTTGGAAAGTGTGTCGGGAGGTTACATTACTGAATTTCCCATAGATTGTACTTAGTTGTATAGTTCTTCTGAAAGGGAATTATTTAAGGGACTGCATGGGAGATACCTAAAGTCACCATCTACTTGGATTAAGATGTTATTGTGTGACAAGGGAGTTATGAAAATGGAATCTAATTCCTAAGCACCTCCGYGCACATARGGGAACTGGGGGATGACYAGAGGATGGTCTGAGCATAAAAAGGGATGACGAGAAGGAATGAAGAATAGATTGGTTGAGGATGTCGAGAGAAGAATAGTGTAAGAAAAATGAAGAGATTGGATTAATGTGTAATGGTAAGATATTTAGACCAAATAAGAAGAGGAGTGTTAAAAGGAAAATATCTCTATGGCTAGGGGTAAACCACAACAAATGGAAATGACTGTAGAAATCAACTCTAATATCAAGTATGTTATATAAACAAATATTATAGAAAGCTAAGATAAAATGCCTACCTCGTCCAGACGTTCGATGAAGTCCGTCGTTGAGCACTTGACCCAAAGGAATATACCTGCAACTAGTCCTCAACAACCAAGCAACACAACAATATGGTGATAATAGATAATGTTAGCACATTCAATAGCATAATCCATCAATATTCATAACAAATACGCCCATGGGATAAAAATTCAAATATTCACAAGATATTAAATGGATGAGAAAACAATATTTCTATTAAGATGTAATCAATAGAAGTGAATGAGTTACAAACTTCTGTGTTGACACAGTTCGAAATCGAGAAAATAAGTTCCTTCTAGCTAGGCCTCCACCAAAGGAAAACTCATATAAGAGAGACAATGAGGTTCTCAATCAATAAGGGAAGATCTTGGGGGTTGAACAATGTGTTCACACTTAAAGGACCGAGGGATGTAGACTCAATGTGAAGTGAATAATTTCTCTAGAGTAACTTTGCTCTCAAAGTTGAATTCTTTCTCCTCTTTTCCATAGCTCGGTTTTGGCCCATTTATAACTTTCAAGTGGAACTCAAGGGCCGATTTGAAATGTTTCTAGTAAATGGAAGGCCAAGGATCATTGATAGCATGATGTGACATGGAAACTTGACACCATTTTTTATATTTTTTTTGGGTACAAATCCCAGTGTACACAGGTTGTAGTGATGGAACCTATGTATACGCATGTTGTAATATAGGTAGGGTGAGTATATGTTGAAAAATCATGTTTTTAGCTCTGGGATTTGCAAAAGGGGACTTCAAGTCTGCATAGGGAAATGGAAAAAGTCCCTCTGTGCAAGATTGCATGAGGTGAGGAAAACCTTTCTATAACAGATGCCCCCTAATGTGTAAGGTTAGAGGAGTATCTGTGATGGTCAAAATACATTATAAAAACCTAGAAGTGGAGTAATGGGGACCCAGCTGGAAGAACTATTTTCTCATTGCAATCTGTACTAACTTTGCATACATGGCTGCCAATTTGAATTACACTGCAGATCCATGTGAAAATATACCAAACAATTGTCCATGGCCATGAATAGGAAATACAAAGGTGGCTACATGCTAAAGGTTGTCATAGTCATGAACAAGGCCCAGTAAAACCAGTCTCGAAACCAATATAAAGATATCTGTATACAATGGAGTACAATCTAATCTCCCATGATCACTAAATTCATATAGGTACTGGTCCAATGAAAGGTAGCAACATCTCAGGAAAGTTGCGACTATAAAATGTTGTCTTCAAGTCTTCTACACAATATGCCAAAGNCCAGCTGGAAGAACTATTTTCTCATTGCAATCTGTACTAACTTTGCATACATGGCTGCCAATTTGAATTACACTGCAGATCCATGTGAAAATATACCAAACAATTGTCCATGGCCATGAATAGGAAATACAAAGGTGGCTACACGCTAAAGGCTGTCATAGTCATGAACAAGGACCAATAAAACCAGTCTCGAAACCAATATAAATATATCTGTATACAATGGAGTACAATCTAATCTCCCATGATCACTAAATTCATATAGGTACTGGTCCAATGAAAGGTAGCAACATCTCAGGAAAGTTGCGACTATAAAATGTTGTCTTCAAGTCTTCTACACAATATGCCAAAGGTGCAAGTCTACATCATGTGAATAAAGGATTTGAGGTCGAACACAATGAAACTTTGTTTGATTACTGGTCATTGATTTATATCGTTAACAAACATGAGACAACCTACCGATGATGAAAGTAGGTATTAAGGAACCGAGTATATTCTTACAAGTGAAAATAAAGGAGTCGGGGTCGAAGAATTGAATAATCCATAGATTAGGAGACATTGATGTATTCCCAACTGTCGATGGCAAGAGAACCTACCACTAATGACTGCAAGCCTCTAGGTACTCATAGGACTCTAGGTATCATCTCTAAAATAGATGAGTTGAAGTCGATGGAAGGATACTCGTTGAAAGGAGAGTATTAAGGCATCTCTCATAATTCTAAACGAGGTACAAAACTATAGCTTGATGATTTGGAGGAAATCATATGAAGAACATGTTCATGAACCAATGAACCTGTGCATCTTTCATGTTTGCTAGGTGCAAGCGGTACATGAAAAATACCCTCTGAATAGAATCCAATGATGAAAACTGTTGATAAAGGCAAGAAAACCACCAATAAGGATAATGGAATCCAATACACTGCACGAATCCAAATATGTGAATAGATTTATTGTTGTTTAACACAAGGGAAACCACCCAGTCAACGTGTTAGCACCATGATTTTCATAGCTAAGGTTAGAGGTTTGTTAGAATTTTGTAAAATCATGCTTGTTAGCACCAATATTGCTTTTATTCCTAGCATCATCTAACATCTCCAAGGGTCAATTTCAAAAGGAAGCTTATCATTTATTATTTCCCTTTCCATTTTCAACTGTGCACTGCAAAATTTGCTACGTGTTGTGTAGAGGACTTCGTCGTGCAAAGGATGCTATCGTGCAAAGGATGTTGTCTCACATAGGATGTTGTCGTGTAGAGGATGTTGTCACGCATAGGATGTTGTCACATAGAGGATGTTTTCACATAGAGGATTTTCCTGCCCACAGGCTACAGGGCGCGTTGCACAAATGACTGGTTTAGTTGTCAACTTCAAGATCACTTTCTGACCAACTGGAGAGGAATTTTGAAAATCCCCGAGAGGTTTTTGTTGAGGACAAACCAAATAATAAAAATTCTCTTGGATTTTAAAAAAGTTTCATATTTGGGGAGATTCGTAGGAATATTTGATCCCTATTTTTTAGTTTTCATGATTTCATGTACGAGACATGTTTTTGCGACACATATTTCGGCCAACTGGGGATGGATTTCAAGAAACCGAGAGATTGTTTTCTTTGTTGTGATCTTACCTAAAAAAACCTCTCTCATTTTTTAAAAATGTATTTTTATTCAGGAGATATGATGCCATTTTTTACCCCTATTTTCCCAGTCTGTTGAGAAATCTACTACATTTTTGTTGTAGGTTATTGTTGCGTAGGAGACTTGTTGTGCAAGTGTGACATAGTGTCCATCAGTGCACATGATTACTCAAAACAACCATATGGACGAATTTTGATCATGATCAATGATTGTAAAGAATATTTCGGTTACAATTATGATTTGTCAAAGTCGAGTTTTCTATTTTTAGTAAATTTGTTGAAGTTATTGTTCTCTTTCAAAGAAATCAGATGCATGATTCTAGGAGGGATTAGTTCGACCCTAGCATCCAAAGGTGAAATTAGTTTTATATATATGGGGATCACTTTCATGTAAATGAGGTTGGGACTGGCGGGAGAGAGGCTTTCCTTGGTAGCTGGAAAACTCTGTAATTTCTCATTAATTTTAATACAAGCAAAGAATGTTTTGATAACAAAGATTCATCACGGTGTCCCCTTTCAATGTGTTTTCCCTAGTTCACATTCATTTCAATTCTGTTCTTTCTTCTAATCATAGATAAGAGTAAATGATCATAATTCATCCTTAATAGATTCTCCCTTTATATAGTTAATGTTGGTGTCATGTTTTAATGATTGTAGGTCCAAAATTCACCCTTTGTTAGGTGTTATGTTCATTGTAGTCAGCCTTTATGTCATTTATTATAGAGTTGCAATTGATAATTCATCCTTATTATATGCTCTCATTCGTAATGGGATTTTCTTATTTTTGTATTGCCATCATTTGAATACCATTTATTGATGAAAAGGTGTGTTTATTTTGCCTCTGTTCCCTCAAAAATACGTAGGTGTGTTAATATTCACATATATCTCACAATTTGACTCCATTGCCCAATGGTTTCTTCCTCAATATTTTCCTATCAACCCTTTTAAAACAAAAACAAACCTATCCTAATGAATAATATAACCTTTGTGTGTTTATTGATGAATCCTTCGATTTATTACCAGTCATTAGACATCTGAGAGAGCCCTCTCTAGTTGTATAGGTCATAATACAATCTAAAGTTGGTTTGTAGGTTACCTCTGTCATTTGTTTTCTCATCCAAACAAATTTACAGTGTGATAACATTTTGGCACCGTTGTCGGGGACGATTGATATTATTTTCCTCAGGAAGAACGACATTGTTTTAGTTCTAAGGTTTGAGAGCAGTAGACACTTAGGCACATATTGGTTCACTAGTACATATGACCAAATTTGCGATGGTTTTTCATTAATATTTCCACACATATTCGTCGCAATTTCCACGAAAGTCGAGTTTTTTTTTCATCGGAATAATTTTGTCTCTATATCGACGATCCAGGTGTGCGTGGAAACATTGACGAAATTGTCTCTCCATGTGTCACCAGAGTCGAGTTCGGTTAACCCTTTGCATCATCGCAATTCCGAAAAAATATCGTCACAAGTACAACGAACCACCATGGCAATTACGACGAAATTTCGTCACAATTGTGACAAAAGGTTTTGACAAGTCAAAAACTTACGACATAGATGTTGTATGTGTGACGAAAAACCGTGGCAACTTGTGACAAAAATACATCGCAATAGCGACGACATGTATTCATCTAGACCAAAGTTATGACGAAGATGTTTTATGTGCGACAAAAAATTGTGGCAACTTGCGACAAAAGTTTGTCGCTATTTCCACGGTGGTCAAAATGCAAATTTTTTTCCGACAAACTAGCATCGATATTGCGACGATGTCATTAAGTTTAAAAAAAAAAATTACATGAGATATGGTATTACCATATTACATTATAATATGGTATACCATATTACAATCTAATATGGCATTACCATATTACAATGTAATATGGTAATGCCATATTACATTGTAATATGGGATTACCATATTACATTGTAATATGGTAATGCCATATCAACCCACAATTAATTGCAAGCCAACATGAAGAAATATGAGCTTGGAAAACAATTATTGTTTTGTATGGATTTTGTAGTTAGAAGATGTGAATTTTGTATTGACCTAAGAAATGTAATTTTTTTTGTAAATTGGTTGATCCAAGATAATTTAATTGAACCAAGGTAATTCATGGGGTTAGCAAATTATTTAGGAATGAAATGTCTCTTCAATTCACATTAGAAAAGGCAAGTATAACCTTTCAATTCATTGCAATTGAAAAACAAGTAATTGAAGCTTTGACATGAAAGAATTGTATTGCATTCAATATTAAATCTAATGAAACTTGCAATTTCATTTGAAATCAAAGCAAATTTTGCATGATACATAATGGCAGAACCTTTGATACAAAGAAGGAGTTGGATAACATAACACTTGAAACTTTTGTTGGTGCAATCATAATATACCCCAAATAAGATAAGGAATTGTACATCATAGTTAAGGCATTGAAATATGGTAAATATGATAAATATATACATTTGTTTAGGCATTGAAGTATCCTGCAACATTTTGAAGTATAGGCATTGAAGTATCATGCAACATTTTGATTTGGTAATCAAGTTGTATGATAAATATATACAAAACCACATGGTCAATTTCCTTTAAGACCTCTTTGTTTTTATTTGACCATAGCTCTTAAGTTAAACTCTTATGTACTTGAAGAATATAAGGGATTACCTACATCTAGCTCAAATTTTGGCAAATGGTTAAAACCTTACAAAACTTGTATATATATGCAAGTCTCGTGTCTTTGAGATGATTGTAGGATTGAAGGGGGATTAAAGTATAAATTTCATAATTTTGTTGTTAAGAAAGGAGAGCCAAGAATAAGCTCATGTGGGAAGCTTGAAGCTGTAAAGTCGATATACATTTTAGAGTAAACAAGACTAAATAATATGGTAGTTTTTATACCATGTTGAAACATGAAAGAAACAATGTAACAGTATCTTTAACACCACTCATGTAAAGGTGAATTTTGGAATATCTACATTTATCATGTGGTAGATATAATATATTCCTCAATATACCTAGATCCACTCCCTAGATGATAGTAGTTCTCAGGTTGAAGGAATTCTATCCTTTATTTGTTAAAACAGTACAAGGGATATAAAATGATAATCTAGACATTTTGAATAAGAATGAATAAAAAACTATTTACTTGGATTGGTCGCATATGTGGAAATGTTCAATGTTTGTGGATCATTTGAGTTATACATGCCATCCCCTCATTAGAGAATTTAATGAAGAGACGGTGGTCCCAAAGTTGATGGGGATCATCAACTTGAGGAAAAGTCTGCTCTATTTGAATTATATATTGTACTGATGTCATATAGGCTTGTAGAGAAATTGACAAAAGTCCCAATTTGTATGAATTTGGTGAGTGAAATTTATGACCCACAAGGAGGGTAATGGTAAACCCAGGGTTCATGAGAATGTTGAAAGGTAAGAAGCCTATTGTTAGGTTTGTAGTGTTTTTGAACCCATGAAGACACCATCAGTAGAAAGGTTGTAATTTATGAAAAGGTTTTAAAATCTCTTTCATCACCTATGTATAAAGATATTGGTCAATTTTCTTCTATTACAGATGTTTGAGCCGTAGCTCTTAACACCTTGAAGAATTGGAAACTCATATGAACCTAAAGGGTCGTTATGACATTGACTCATATATTCTTGTGTAAAAACATAATGTTGACAGAGCCGCCTCAATAATTTAGGCATAGTGTATATAAGGGCTAGTTATCAGCTCCTTCCTTGATAATAACAGAGCCTAATATAGGAAGGAGACTTGTGGATGTACTTGCACAATTGTTGGAACATACAAAAGGGACAATAATAACGAGGTCCAAAATTTTAGATTTTATCCTTAGACTATGTTCTATATCACAGGGGGTAGACTAATACATAATTTCATTTTGGTTACAATTGTCAGGATTATAGTGGCAATTTGGTCTTTGATCTAACAATTATGTGTAAAAAGGAGACTTAGAGAGATGAATAATTTCATTCGTCATTATGATGACGCTGGCATGACATTGGAAAAAGGCGTGAGTTGACATAAACCGAGTAAGAGTGAACATGAGAGCGAGAGGAAACACACTCCTAATATAGGGTTATCACAAGAATAAATGTAACATATTGAAACTTGGAGTTAAGGTGAGCTTAACAAATGGCATTCATTGTTCTATGATTTATGTAGTCATAGAAGGTGCCATACACTATCAAGGACATAGCATGAGTCCCATGTGGCATACGATAATCTGGAGAGCGTGAGCATAATAGGCATGCTAAAGTAGTAATATAGAGTCATCAAAACACAAAAACAACACATGATAGCTTAGATTTAGTGCAATAATGAGAGGTAGCATGCATCAATGGTGTATTTTATGCAAGTGTAGGAGCTGACATGCATCAACCTAAGTTTAATCATGTGAGGTGCAAGCTACAATGGTGCTGTTGGAGGAGAGAGGAAAGGGATAAAAGAGGAAGATATGATGTATCACCATTGGGGATCCATGGTTGCAAGCTTTATGGAATGCTGGAAACAAATCTTTGGCTTGACCAAAAGTGTGGTTCATTCCTAACTAGGTAGGGTTATCTCAAGTAGGGTCTTTCTTGAGATGTATTCTCAAGGACCCATCTATATTATGGCCATATATAAATGGAGAAAAAGTGGTGTAAGGAAGAAGAGGTAAGGAGGAGAGATAATACTTTCCCCAAACATTTGAAGGACTAGGAAAAGATGTGAGAGTATGTGGGAGAGCATGGAACACTAGGAGGAAGAATACAAAGGAGAGAGAACTAGGTAATATTGGATTCCACTAGGTAAGAAGTGGCTAGGTGATATTAGAGGAAGTCTAAGTAGCTAAAAGCTCCCAGTGGAGGTAAATATTGTATATTTTGTTCATATTATATGTTCAGGAGTAAATTATAGTAATCAAGGTGGGATACATAGCATTCAACAATCTCTTGAAAATCCCTATGACAAGGGTTGACTCCACAATGTTTTATTAATGAGAAGATGAGTTATGTCCTATTGTACAAAGCCCCAATGATAAGGAGAGGGGTGAGTGATGGAAAAATGCTATTATTTTGGTTACGATTGTCAAGGATTATAGTGGAAAGTTAGTCTTTGATCTAACAATTATGATTAAAAAGGAGACTTAGAGGGGAATAAATTTCATTCATCATTATGATGACAACGGCATGACATTGGAAAAGGTGTGAGTTGACATAAATTGACTAAGAGTGAACATGAGAGAGAAACACCTCTAATATAGGGTTATCACAAGAATAAATGTGTAACATATGGAAACTTGGAGGGTAAAGGTGGGCGTAACAAATGGCATTCATTGTTCAGGATTTTTGTAGTCATTAAGGAACCATACACTATTCAAAGACATAACATGAGTCCCATGTGAAATACGATAATATGCATGGAGATTGTGAGCATAATAGGTATCATAAATTAGTAATATAGAGTCATCAAAGCACAAAAACAACACATGGTAGCCTAGATTTAGTGCAAGAATGAGAGGTGGCATGCATCAATGGGGTATTTTATGCAAGCGTGGGAAGTGACATGCATCAACCTAAGTTAAATGCAAACATAGAGGTGAAAAATACCAATAGTACTAGTGGAGGAGAGAGGATAAAAAGAAGATATGATGTCACCACTGGGAGGGGATCCATAGTTTCAATCTATGGAATGCTTAGCTTGACCATTAAGGGGAAATCTTGAAACTGACCAAATAGAGTGATAGTTGTTTTCTAACTGGTTAGAGGTTATCTCAAGTAGGTTTTTTATTGAGATAATGACCTATAAGGACCCATCTATATTATGACAAAAATATAAATGAGGAGAAAAATGGGTGTAAGGAAGAAAAGATAGGGAGGGGAGGCAATACTTTCCCCAAGCATTTAGGGACTGGAAAGAGGAAGGTATGTGGGAGGCATGGAACACTAGGAGGAAAGACACAAGGAGAGAACTTCAGTGTGTGGGTTCTGGGTAACAGGGTGGCTAGAGTTGATGGGAAGTCTAAGCTAGCCTACAAAAACTCTCAATTAGAGTAAATATTGTATGTTGTTCATATTATATGTTTAAGAGTAAATTAGAGTAATCAGGTGAGATACATAGAGATTCAACAATCTCTTGAAAATCCCTATGACAAGGGTGACTCACAATGTTTATTAATGAGAAAATGAGTTCCGTCCTAATTGTAAAAGCCCCAATGATAAGGAGAGGGGGTGAGGTGATGGAAAATGTGATTATTTTGGTTATAAATTGTCAAGGATTATGGTGGCAAGTTGGTGTTTGATCTAACAATTATGAGTAAAGGAGACTTAGAGAGGGAATAGATTTCATTAGATCATTATGATGGCATTGGCATGACATTGGAAAAGGCATTGAGTTGACATAAATCGACTAAGAGTGAACATGAGCAAGAGGGGAAACACACTTCTAATATAGGGTTCTCACAAGAATAAATGTAACATATGGAAACTTGGAGTTAAGGAGAGCGTAACAAATGACATTCATTGTTCTAGGTTTTATGTAGTCATTTGAAACCATACACTAGTAAGGGACATAGCATGAGTCCCATGTGACATCTACAGGCAATGCAGGTGTGTGAGGGAATAGTGAGCCTCTGTTAGTAATATAGAGTCATCAAAAGCACTAAAAAAACACATGATAGCATATACTGAATTGCAGAGGTGGGAGGAATTGGCATGTGCATCAATGGGGTATTTTATGCAAGCATAGGAAGTGACATGCATCAACCTAAGTTCAATGAAAGCATAGAGGTGAAAATACCAATGGTACCAGTAGAGAGAGAGAGGATCAAGGAAGATATGATCTCTGTTGGGAGGTCTCCCATGGTTGCAAGCTATGGAGATACATTTAGGAAATCTTTAACTGACTAAAGAGGTGATAGTTGTTCCCTAACTGGGTAGAGGTTATCTAGAAGTAGAGGTCATTCTTGAGATAATGACTATAAAAAGGACTTATCTATATTCATATTAATATAAATGGAGAAAGGGTGTAGGAAGAAAAGATAGGAGGCAATACTTTCTAGCATTTAGGACTGGGAAAGAGGAGAACAATAGGAAGCATGGAACACTAGGAGAGGAAAAATACAAGAGAGAGAACTAGAATTGTATATTATGTGCTACCAGGTAAGAAGTGGCAAGATTTGATAATGGGAAGTCTAAAGCTAGCCCTAAAAAACTCCCAAGTAGAGTAAATATTATATGTTGTTCATATTTATATATTTCAAGAGTAAATTAGAGTAATCAAGGGGTGATACATAACATTCAACATTCTATTGAAAAATCCCTATCACAAGGTTGACTCCACAATGTTTGTGTGAAGGTAGGTTCAGATCCTATTGTACAAAGCCCCAATGATAAAGGGAGGTGTGAGGGTGATGGAAAATGCTATTTTGGTTACAATTGTATGGGGATTGTAGTGGAAAGTTGGTCTTTGATATAACAACTATTAGTAAAAAGGAGACTTAGGGAATAAATTTCATTGATCCATTATGATGACATTGGCATGTATTGGAAAAAAGGTGTGAGAGTTGACATAAATGGACTAAGGGTGAACATGAGAGAGAGAGGAAATACACTATAATATAGGGTTATCACAGGAATAAATGTAACATATAGCAACTTGGAGGTAAGGTGAGAGTAAAAAATGACATTCATTGTTATAGGATTTTTTAACCCAGTCATTAAGGCCCATACACTAGTCAAGGACATAGCATAGGTCCCATGTGACAT
This sequence comes from Picea sitchensis, assembly GCA_010110895.2. Taxonomy (NCBI): domain Eukaryota; kingdom Viridiplantae; phylum Streptophyta; class Pinopsida; order Pinales; family Pinaceae; genus Picea; species Picea sitchensis. Next base: position 10,159 of record SNQJ01S0114058.1, on the reverse strand, counting down.
CTGATGTCTCAGAGTGTGAGCATAATAATAAACTAGTAATATAAATTCATCAAAAGCAAAAGGCAACTTTGTAGACTAGATTTAGTGCAAGAATGAGGTGGCATGCATCAATGGGGTATTTTAATGCAAGCACAGGAGGCTGACAGCCACATCAGCAAGTTCCAATGCACAAGCACATTAGAGGTGAAAAATACCAATGGGTACCAGTGGAGGAGAGGGATCAAGGAGAGATATGATGTCACCATTGGGAGGGATCCATAGTTGCAAGCTATGGAATGCGACCATTAAAGGGGAAATCTTTGAAAACTGACAAAAGAAGTGATAGTTGTTCCTAACTAGGTAGAGGTTATCTCAAGTAGGGTCTTTCTTGAGATAATGACCTATATCAAGGACCCACATCTATATATTATGACCAGTAATGGAAAAAGGGGTGTAGGGGAAGAGAAAAGATAAGGAGGAATAGTACTAAAACTTGTTTTTAGGACTAGGAAAAACAAAGAGGAAGAGTATGTATGGGAGCATGGAACACTAGGAGAGGGAAGAAGACAAAGGAAGACTAGGTGGTATTGGGTGCTACCAGGTAAGAAGTAGCTAGATTTGATAATGGGAAGTCTAAGCTAGCCCTAAAAACTCCCAATTAGAGTAAATATTGTATGTTGTTCATATTATATGTTTAAGAGTAAGTGGAGTAATCAAAGGTGAGATACATAGCATTCAACGATCTCTTGAAAATCCCTATGACAAAGGGTGACTCCACAATGTTTTGTGTGAGAATATGAGTTATGTCCTATTGTACAAAGCCTCAATGATAAGGAGAGGTGTGAGGAGTGATGGAAAATGAAATTAATTTGGTGGTGTCCAAGGTTATAGTAGCTGGTGATGTCTTTGATATAACAATTATGATTAAAAATGAGACTTAGAGAGGGAATAAATTTCATTAGGTGTTAATGAGTATGGGGATCTTTTTCAATAGAGTTTGTATTAGGGACTATTTTTTGTTGGGAATAAGTGTCCAAATGTTGGTGTACCCTAGGATCATCAGGGATTTCTCATCTATGTACAAGAGTTTGGATGTGAATTATTATTATAGAATAATCATTGTGCTTGTGAGTGTCCTTTAAGACCCCTTATAATACTTGCACTAACATGTGGGATGAGAGGGGGGGTTTAGATTATTGGGATTATCTTCATCCATTGTTTAATAGGAACTAGTATTTGGACTAGGGATAATAAGGTTGATTATGGAAATGAATGAAGTAGGGATGTTTCTAATTTATTTTCCACAATGAGGACTTGGATAAAGACTTTGTATATGAGGGTTCCTCAAAATAGTTATACTTCTTTATAAAAAAACTATGATAAACCAAGAGTATAATTTAAAATATCTACAAGTAAACCAAAACACCACATGGAACTTGGCATATATATCAATATATACATATTCATGAGGATTGTGAACTTTTACTAGTGATATAAAGCCTACTTTTTAAAACACGTCAAAACCCTTACCTTTTCATTTGTTCTTTCACGGATTCATTAGCCAATACAACTTGATAAGAGTTGTGAGATACATTTGGAGTGCTGAGACCTTCTTTGAATCATAAAATAATTTTTTTTTTATATGAGTAAATAATTTATAATAAGAGAATAAACATGCATTTAGTTATGCTGGAAATACTCTAGAAAATTCAGGTTGCTGTAATACAACAATGAGCTTCTCTTTGTTTGAGTGGGTTATTCTATACTAAAAGCAGGAGACTGGCTCCACATGAGGTGGAAGCTCATATGGCCCCTCCCCTCATCACTCTCAATGAATTTCCTCTAGAACAAACAGTTTTTTCTCTATATGAAAACATATATACATTTATGCATAACTAGGATGATCCATTAAAACATATGAACATATAAACATTGATAAAGATCCAAAAACGGGTCATGAATTTATACATCTAAGTTTTCTTTGATTTGCATTTTTTTACATTCATAAAAATGACAATTGGGATGTCATCATCATCCAAGGACATTGTATTTCACATGCCATGTCCTTCTATTGTTTATGTCCTCTCAGGTACCATACTTAAGTGCAGTCATTTGAGAAGGGATTAAGTGGAATGCTGTTCAAGGATGTGAAGCTGTAACATGAAAATGATCATATATCGATATGTTGAAATATAATTGAAATAACTAATTCATTGTTTTGATTAACATTATAGAGTATTTCTCTTTATAAATATAAACTAGGCCTGGGATAGTTGGTGCATTAATTTCCTTTCCATTTGGTTTCTCTAGCATTTCACCTCTTGGGCTACTATCTTCAATTTTGAGAAGATAATATATAAGTATAAGTCAAAGAAATAAATAAATATCTACAATCACGATTAAATATTTCTAATTACATTACATATTGGAATGGGTACTCTTCTCTACAATATCACTGGACATGTAGACCCTAGTTGTATGATGTGGTGTTTTGGTCTAAGCAGTTACTCATTATATTCTTGAAAACAAACATAAATACCCAGTTAAAGGGTGATATAATAAAATATGAAAGACTTTACAAGCATGCTACAACAATTTCCTTATTCATTTGATTTTACACAGAGTAGATTTTGGGGAGATAGAGTCATTTAGATTTTCTATATTCAATGGTATACAAAACCATGCTGTAATAAAGCTTCATGTCCTCCTTAGTTCTTGTTAATTAATGACTGTTTCAGCACATTGCTTAACACCATTAAAAATACCAATAACAAAACATATATTTGTTTGCTACAATTAAAATAAATGTGGCCGCGGTGAAATTATTTAAATCTTACTATCCGGGCTTTTAGTTTACAGCCACACCACAGCTAGTTTATGTTGGTTGTGTTTTTCCACTTTGGCCTTTGTTGCTAGGGTTTGTCACGGTAGCCTACATATGGAATTTTGAAAAAAATTAGATATCCAAATTGTTAGCTTAAAACAGGAAAGAAAACATAAATGCTCATATTTTCTTTGATAATATGACATGTGTTGTTCCTTGCTTGACCAGCTCATTAGTTTGTCGTTCTTGTTTTTAAACAAGTTCTCCCTTTCATCCTCTATTAGCGCCTTACACTCTTTCTAGGGAACCATGGGAGGGCACTCATGCTTTGGAGTATGGCACGAATTTATCCCTATACTGGGTCCTAGTGTATTTTAAATTCTCGCCTGACTAACTTTGTAACCACTTTCTTGTTGAAAGTGTTTTTTGAACAAGTTCACCATGTGATCTATTAAATCATCTTTCTTTTTTCTATCTTGTCCATTCACACATGGTGGAATGGGGGGGGCCAAACAAATCCAATGCTTTGTCATGTAAGTTTCTATAGAAAACAGTATTTCCTATAGTAGCGTGTTATCCATTAATCAATTAATAATATATCAAGTTGTAATCCCATTTCTACAATTTCATTTAAAAAAATGAATCAATTAATGGGACTAATTACCTACAATCTTCTAATCTTTATCGAAACACATCGATAGAAGGCATCTTATGGGTGACATCTAATTGTCTGATTGATTTTAATTCGTTCTGCTCCATGCATAATGGTATCATCACACCAACTACACTGTGTTACTCTCCCGAGTCATCATGCTTTGGAGATGACTCTGACTCATCATGCTATAGCATATCATGTTGGTCAAAATCACCCCACTCATCAATAGTAGTTCAAGGGGAATCTCAAGATGCTAAAAAATCCTCACTTACACTTTGCTATGACCTTTTTTGCATTTGACCCTCACTACTACCTATAGCAGGTGCAGGATCTACAGGTTCCTGCATGCGGGGTTTAAAAACTCTAGGCAATTTTTCTTTATAGGATCATATACAAAATATAAAACTAAAAAATGGATATAAATTTTCATAGCTAATAAAAATATCTAAACATGCCACTTACCCCATAATTAATTATTGTAGTTTGTAAAGCTCTACAATTCTTGCCCTGCACTCCTGTGTCGGGGGTCTTTTGATAATCAAACCTAGATATTCATGTTAGCCTTCCAACAGGAGCCTTGATTCTGATTTTCATTTGGGTTTGTTGAATAAAATATTTGATCCTCATCAATATCCTCTGTGGGAGTTTGGACATATGTTGACACAATAAAGTAATCAACAAAATTTATAAATTCACCTCTAACATTAAAAATGAAATATTGCAGTATATAAAAAAAACAATAACAAAATTTCAGAAATTTGGTTGTTGTAGTCATAATTTTTTTTACTTTATTTAACATTTACATGTTGAGGCACTGTGGGTGTCTTGCCACAGTCACCCTGGAGATATGCAACGGGTGAATCTCGGACACGTTCACCACAGTGATAAGTTGACACAATAAATCAATCAAAAAGAGTTAGCAGTTACTTTTGTAACATTTAAAAATGAAATATTGGAGTAATATTTTTTTTTTTTTTTTTTTATGAAATTTAGTTGTTGTGGTTATAAGTTGTTATTCTGTATTTAGCATTTACACAGGTGAACCTTGTGGACGTTGCTCTGATCACCAGCCAGGAGGAGATATGGGTGAAGGCTTCGGACCGTTCCTACGGACAGAAGTTGACACAATAAATCAATCAACAAGTTATGAAATTCACTTGTAACTATTAAAAATGAAATATTGGAGTATTGAAAGAATGTAATGAAATTTCAGGAGTTTAGTTGTTGTAGTCATAAGTTGTTCTTGTATTTAAAATTTACACAATTTGAGGTATGGGTGCCTACGGAATCACCTGGAGGATGTGGTGATTTTTCACCATGGTCTACAGACGGATATTTGACAATAAATCAATCAATAAAGTTAGGAATTCACAACAACATTAAGAAAATGAAATGTGCAGTGTGGAGATGCTGTAATAATGTAAGAAATTTAGTTTATTTGTATTCATGGTACACTGCGTATTTAGCTTGTTTACACAGTGAGGCCCTTTGCGGGTGCCTTACTGAGAATCACCTTGAAGAGATGTATCGAGTGATTTTCTAACACGGTCAGTACCCTAGATAGATGTTGACACAATAAATCAATCAATAAAAGTTAGGAGAACTCACAATAACATTGAAAAAGAAATATTCGCGATGTCTTGAGAAAAAAAAATGAAATTTAGTTGTTGTGGTCATAAGTTGTTACTGTTTTTTAACATTTACTTGTTGAGGCACTGTGGGTGCATTTCCATTGTCACCCTGGAGAGATGTATTGGATGATTTTCTACCACCAGGTTCCACAGATAGATGTTGATACATGTCATCAATCATTAAAAGGATTAGAGTGCAACATTGAAAATGAAATATTAGGTGGCAGAAAATAAATAAAGGAAATTTATGAAATTTAGTTGTTTAATTCATAATTTTCTGTATTTAAAATATTACACAGTGAGGGCAGCACTGTGGGTGCCTTTCCATCGTCACCCTCTCCATCTATTCGATTTAAGTTTATGTCGATCAACAACTCTTCCTGGAACTATTGTTTTTGTTGCACATACAAATATCGTTCCTTCACTTTATTTTCAAGCTCTTTTAATAATTTGGTTTCTTATTTTGCTGGTGGTGTACTATTTATAAACCTGCAACGTTTCCATTAGCTTTTGGCCTTCCATCCAATATACATAGGTTGCCTTTATTTTGATTGTTATCTGATCATGTATACTATTTCACGACAACTTCATCTCATACTTCGTATATGGATAAACATCCAACCCGTTGGTGTGTATTGTATATTGGTCAGGCCTTCTCCATCGAATTGATTCACGATTTCTGCCATGGCATTGTTTATGCCATCCATGGAAGTAACCTCAATCCGATGGGTGGAAGAACAATGCGATACATCCTCCCACCGATGAAGAAATCTTTGTCCACTTCAAGTACCTCCTTAGGTGCCCATAATTTCTTGGATGTAGCATATACCTGAGAACTCAATGTCACTTATGCTCTGACATCATAATTACGACCCTCAGTTGAATAAAAGGTACGTAAGGAACCAAGGGAAACTCAATGTCACTTATGCTCTCAGCATCATAATTACACGACCCTCCGTTGGAAATAAAAAATTGCATGCGGGTACAAAATCTTTTCCTTACCTTTTCCAACCTAGTTGATCTAGAACCGATAAATCTAGTACAACACGTCTCACTTTCAACCTCTCTTACTATATCTTGATCATCACTCGAGGAAGATAGATCCATCAAATACCTATTTGATGGTACCTACACTCGTTAAAACAAGAATATAAGTTATCGTGCCAATATAAGTTTATGGTACCAACACAGTTGCATATAGTTGCATTTAGTTGCATAAAGTTGAAATTGCCACACCGATCCATCATATAGTTGCAATATAGTTGCATAAGTTGCAATATAGTTGCATATAGTTGCATAAGTTGCATATAGTTGCATATAGTCGCATAAGTTGCAATATAGTTTCATAAGTTTCAATAAAGTTGCGTAAAGTTGCATAAGTTGCAATATAGTTGCATAAGTTGCATAGTTGCATATAGGCATATAGTTGCATACGAAATTGTTGCAATATAGTTGCATAAGTTGCAATAAAGTTGCGTAAAGTTGGATAAGTTGCAATAAAGTTGCGTAAAGTTGGATAAGTTGCAATATAGTTGCATAAGTTGCATAGTTGCATATAGTTGCATATTTGCATATAGTTGCATACGAAATTGTTGCAATATAGTTGCATTTAGTTGCATAAAGTTGAAATTTCCACACCTATCCGTCATATAGTTGCATATAGTTGCATAAGTTGCATATAGTTGTATAGTTGCATAAGTTGCATATAGTGGGAGAGGATCCATGGATTGGTTGTGGGGATAATTTTGGGCTTCCGCTGCATATAATACAACTCCTGAGAGAAATATTATACCTTAATCTCAAACAAGTTCTTAATATCTCATTGATTTCAATATGGGGACAAGAATGGAAGCATGCATGAGAGATTACTTTTAGAGGCGAGGATGCAAATACTTGGGAATAATACATTGCAAAACTTAGAGCAATTCATGTTAGTATTAAAGATGAGGAGGATTGTTTGATCTAATTCAAAGATCATTAACTACAAATCTAATGAGTTTATTGTGTCCAAAACATATAGTAAGGCCCTCCTTTGAGAAGGATAGGTTTGGAGGACCTTGAGAGAGACATGGTGGTATGTGATTAAGCCAAATCATTGATGATACTATAGCTATGAGTTGACCTTGCATGAGGGTTATGAGCAGTGTGTCGTATATGTGCCTTTGATACACATGGTGTATAATCACTACTAGGGGGGTGAAATTTGCAAATGTTTGCTAGTGGATGATTGGGAGACCTTTTTATTTGTTGTATTCAGTAGGGGGCATTCCATCCTATTGGTTGTGAGTCTAAAGGTGAATATTTTTCTAGTTCATGTAGATGTTTTGATAGGAGGGGTCTCACAAGTAAAATTGATCAACATAACTCTACCAAGCATATCACATTTTTGTTCCTCTATGCATTCCATATTGCATTATAGAGGAACCAATGTTGATCTACATCTTCTTTTCCTATGTCACTGAATAAAAAAATATGTAGAGAAGATTTATTCAAGCGTATCATCATCCTTTTCTAATGATTCTAAAATCATCATTATCAATATATTCCCAACACAAATCCTAGAGGTCCCATCTATTGCACCATCAAATCTTTCCCTACAACTACACCCAAATAATTGGATACACTCAAACTACTTAAATCCATAGTAGCAAGAGTATTTTTTACAACTAATCTCACACACATTGGCATTATGCATAACAATGATCATTGAGCTATATCAAAGATCAAATGTTGCAAGGTGTAAGATGTAGGATGGGCTGGCATCACTATCAGTTCATTAAAAATATGTATTCTCAATGGCATGGCTATTTGCAAGTTTAGAATATTAAAATGAAATATACTCAAATGCATCTTCAAACACATCTTCTTCTTGAATTTTTGCTTTCATGGATTTTGTAGTGACTTCTAATCAGCAAGCTCAACCAACATTTCTACATATATAGTTCAATTATTTTCATCCCCTACATCATCATGCATCTGCCATCACAAGTCCTAGAAAATTCCATCCAACTATCCTAACTCCTCGATTCTCCATATCAATATACGTTCTTGATCTTCTTCTCTTTTGGGGACAACCAAATATTATTTGCATGTTTCTCTCATCCTTTGCATTGTTTACATTCTAAATGTGTCTCATGAATATACCTTACTATAAGAGACTCTTACTTGGTGCAGGTATTTTTCATTTCTCCTTGCCACCAACTTTATGTAATATTTGTGTACTTGTGTCTATCATTCACTTTTATCCTTAGCTACACTAGTACATATGACCAAATTGAGGAATCTCCTAGTGTAGGAATACACTAGCTACGTCATGGTTCGAAATATTGAGGATAGATAGCTACACTAGTACATATGAACCAATAGTTTTTTATCCTTTGTAGCTATCTCCAGTTTGGTGGTATAATTTTAATTCCTTCAAAACTATGGATTTGTATGAGTGGAGATTCATGACCAGATCCTTCTTTATGAGGAATTAGTTCAACCTTGTACTTATCTCATGAGTGTCACCCCTCTTATTTGACCAAGTAGCCTATGGAACTAAAGGTTCAACATGTGACTATAAGTTGGGTATCTAATATATTAAGGAAATAATTTTCTAGAGGACCGAGTCGAAAATGAACACCAAGCATATTTTTTACTGATGAAATGTAAAATTTAGGTCCCCCTGAGAATTAGCATGGGGAGGTCTAATAGGCCCTAGACTACCAATTTATCCTAGAAGGGCCTCCTATTGTGAGATGGGGCTTACGCATTGAGCATGTCCAACTAAAATTTCAATTCCTTTGGAGAGAAATGAGTCCAGATACAGTGTGTCGAGCTTACCTTATCCCAATAAATTATTAACTGATGCAACCCCCACTCTCACAGCAGCCAGTCGCTCCACCAGGGCCTCCTTTGCTTCACGGGCCCGAAGGGTCAAGGCCCTTCCAACTCCTCTCGAAAGTTTTCGTCACCCACAGGAGACTTCTCGGTGATCTCCTCTTCGCATATCGGGAGATCGGCTCTCGCGATATCGCGAGATTCATAACTCCGCTTCGTGCCACTCAATGCCGAAACCCCGATCTCCGATGATCAACGGTCAATACTTTGGGATATCGCTACTCGCGATGTTGAACCCTTGAATACCGGAACCCCGAGTGCCGAAATGCCGATGCCACGTGCGATACTCCACGCAGCCTCCGTGGGACCCGTCGCGACTCAGGACTTTGTTGTCTCTGCGTGCTCCTTCTAGCGTCGAAAACGCCGAAGTGCCGAATCCTGACTCTGCAGGATCTCGTGCCACCTGTCCGCGCTCAAATCGACAGTCTCGTTTAAGTCGAGAAATCACGACTCGTGATCTTGACGTGCATGCAATACTCGCGCTCGCTAACCCCGATATGTCGATGCACGATGGCCTCCGGGTTCTGCTCGTTCTTGAAGACTCCTTTCTTCAAGAAGTTCAAGTCGTCGATTCTCTTCCGCTTGAAGAGTTCTCAGCTTTTCCACCTTTGCCCAGCGTAAAATTCACCGGAGTCTATTCCCATCTTGAAGTTCAAGGTGTTATCCCTCTTGAGCTTCTGTGACTCTGACTCCTTCAGAGCTTTCTCGACCGCGTTCCCTGTGCTCGACTTCGACCTTCGCCAACTCTCAATCAATCAAGGCTGAAGATCTCCAGGCTCCATGCACTCGCAGTCACAGCCACCTGACCTTTCCCTTCTCGGACTTGCTACTGGAAGTCCGGTTTGACCTGCACTCACCTGCACGGCTCGAATAATCCAAATCAACTCCGGGTTGAACGAGAATGAGAGTTTAACTGTAGATCCTCCTTGACGCACTCTATGCGGAGGAATTCGACTGCACTCTATGCAGGAATTTCCTGGCTCAAAATAGAGAAACGGTTGAAACTCATTCGTTCATTCTCTCAGGTTTCGAACCTGATATGCAATCACATAAGCAACATATAGAAGGTAAGCATATAAAGAAGCAAGTATGCAACAAAATAACATCAACAGCACAAAGAACTCAAACACAACCATGGAATTGAATCAAGAGCTTTCTTCTATTAATTCAATCTGTACATGGGGTTTC
>SNQJ01S0114056.1:0-21622 GCA_010110895.2 Picea sitchensis | reverse complement strand
GGCAATAAGTGATAGATCTTTTCCTTTTGGATACCATAATCCAAACTCTTTTGTTCCTTTGAGATATCTGAAGATCCTCTTTACTGCTAATACATGTGATTCCTTTGGTGCTGCTTGAAATCGTGCCACTTGTCCAACTGCCTACATTACATCTGGTCTAGATTTTTTCACATATAGTAGGTTGTCAATCATTGACCTGTATTACCTCTGATCTGTAGACATCGAATCATCATCTTTCCTCAACTTACAACTGATTTGCATGGGAGTGATAACTGGTTTTCAATCTTCCATTTTGAACCTCTTTAGCATTTCTTTGATATACTTGGTTTGAGAAATAAAAATTCCTTGGTTGCTTTAACATATTTGAAGTCCCAGAAAGAAGGATAGTTCTCCAAGTAACGAAATTTCAAATTCATTATGCATGTCTTTTGAAAATTTCTGGCTTAACCTTGTTGGAAGATTGGTTGTTGTCATTGATGTCAACCCTAGTCATGGGTTTTGGACCGCAAGATTGATGAAGGTATTTGGACATGAAGGAAAATTCACATGTAGATACAACACCCATGGATGGATAGTATACATATGTTGTTTTCGGTGGTATGTGGCATGTCACGTGGATCCTCATGGTTGAGGAGAAATGAATTTTTGAATATGACAAAGTGAATTGTACATGTAGGCCATGAAGATAATTAAAGAAAAGAATTACAAAATAAGAAAGTGTCAGATCGGCCCTAATGTTAAAAAGAAGTGACATAAATGGTATAAATAAACATAATTATACATTCATTTGATACAAGTCAAATTTCAAAGGAAATAAGAAGTAAAAGAAGGCCGGATTTCAAGGGAGGATGAAGTCTTTTGGTGATGTGTTCTAAGGTATGTTATTTTCAGGTCATCTTACCATTTTTGCTATAACTGTTTTTCTAGAACGATTCAAATGGTGAAATTTGTATGGTATTGAGAAGACATATCAAGTTACCTCTGGTAAAAATTTCATCTCTTGATTCCCTATAATTATGGAGATACACTCTATGGACGATAGGGTTTGTGACCAGTATTGAAGCTAGTCAATAAATAGGTGTTCTGGGTAAAACAGTCATAACTTTTTCATACATGATCCAAATGAAGTGGGACCACTTCCATTGGAAAGAGTACGAACTTTAGTTTCTTTTATGTGAGTTTCAGAATCGGATGTTAAATAATCCTAGTTTCCTTTTATGTGAGTTTCAGAATCGATGTTAAATATTGATCAATGGGCATGATGTACAAGTTGAGTCTTCTTTACCGCACCGTAATTGAATAAAGTCTACCATTCTTTCTATAACCTCTTTTTGGGAACGATTCAACGAGTGAAAATTGGAGTAGCTCGTAGGAATACATTGAGTAATATTATTCACAAGCATCAGAGTATCCTAAGAATTGAAGAATTGCAGAAATGGAAGAAGTCCTGAAGCATTATCGGTTCTATGTGATGATTGGTTGATGGTGATGATTTAATGTAAAAGTTTTATTATCTCTCATGGCATTCTTAAGTGGAAAGGAAAAGGATGGAGAGTTCAACTCTCTCTCTGATATTGAGGATTGTATCTTCCTCTTGAGGTTTATCCATCCCCACATTTGAAATTTGTAGCTACCTTTGAAGTCATTACTTCCCTTGAACAATAAACTATTGATTATTTCTCATATATTGTGCATGGTGTATTATGGTGTATTGGTGTAACTCTTATACTATTGTTCATTGCTCATTGGATATAGTTGAATGGTTTAAGTATGTTTAAAAGTTGTTTTTAAATTGTACTGATAACATTCACCCCCTCTCACATCAACAAACCTATCATCATCACTACTAAAAATAATATCATCAACATAAACTTCAATTAATAAAATATTACCTGACTTTACCTTGATGTAGAGGTTGTTGTTTTGCGCTTCCTTTTCTGAACCCTACATACTGCAGATACTTATCCAAGCCTCAAGTAGCATTCATGCTCTAGGAGCCCTGTTTTAAACCATACAAGTATTTCTTTAATTTACACACATAGTCGTGTTCTCTGACAACTGTCCTTTCCGTTGTTCAATGTAGACTTATTTTCCCAAGTTCGCCATTCAAAAAATTTGATTTCACGTCCATCCGATAAACTTTAACATTTTTTTACATGCATATACTAAAAGCAAACGGATTGCTTCCATTCTAGCAACTAGGGAAAATGTCTCTTCAAAGTCGTATCCTTCAATCTATTTCAGCATATCCTTTGCATACCAATCTAGCTTTTGTTCCTTGTAACCTGCCCAAATTCATTCAATTTACTCCCCGATCACATTCTTATTCTTTAAACCCATTTTGTGCCGATCATATTCTTATTCTTTGGTCTTGAACCAATTCTGCGTCATTTTTCTCTATTTGATCCAATTTTCATCATCCATGGCCTATTCCAAAATTCATACTTGTTGGCTTCTTCAAAACAGCTTTGTTCAATTGTAGATAAGAGTGCTAGGTGTGTTTGTTCTCGTGAACTTGATTTTTCTTCTAGTCTCAACTCCTCGCATCTTTGTTTCCAATAATATGATCTAAAGGATGATTCTTCACTGCTTTCTAGGTGTCTTTGGAGATACTTGATGAACTTGTTCTTCGCTATGTCGATTCTCTTCATCTTCATCTTCATCTTCTACTTATTTTTCATCTTCTTTCTTCAAAAGTTGTTCCATTGATTTATTTCTTCTTTCCTTTGATTCTAGTCTGGATGTTTCATCAATTGTTATGTTGATGTTTTCCACAACTTTGTTAAACCTAAAATTTTAACACTTGTATGCTTCCCTTTTACTTGAGTAACCAACAGAGTTCATTTGTCCACACGAGAGTCAAACTTCTTTCCCATTCTTCCATCTTCAATTTTGATGTAGCATTTGCTTCCAAAAACTATTAGGTGCTTCACATTTGCTAGTCTTCCTTTCCATAGCTCCTCGTGATGGAGTTTTATCAATGTTGTTTCTGAAAGCATTACTTATTTTGAATGTGAAATTTTGTATGTACTGCAACCAAAATATCTAGAACTTTGAATCCATTATCATTGTTCGAGCCATTTCACCATTATCATGTTCTTCTTTCAACAACTCCATTCTATTGAGGTGTCCTAGTGATGAAGAATTGTCTTTATTCCATGATTGATGTAGTAGTCCATAATCTCTTTGGGAGGAATTCTCCATTATCCATCTTACATTTGATTCTTGAATCCATCTCATTTTCAACCATTTCTTTGTAGATCCTAGTTTTCAAAAGCTTCGACTTGTTCTTGAGAAAGAAAATCATATTCATTCTTGTATAAATCATCAACTAATAACATAAAGTATCTCTCACCTTTTAAGTCTTTGTTGTAGTTGGTCCAATCCAGATCAATATACACACAATTTCTAGTGGTTTTGTTGTTGAATATTCCTTTGATTTGAACCTCGGTCTTTGTTTGTTTTCCTTTGTTGGTAATGTGCTTGCATAAAGTGTTGGTTGGTTTCGCGGATCTTGGGAATTTCTCTCGACCGCTTTTTGTTGACTTTGACAAGGTTATCAAATGCATGTGACCCATTCTTATGTGCCATAGAAAACTTTCATCTTCCTTTCCTGGGGACAACACTTTCATTTCCACTTTCACTTAAAACATATATACGTTTGGAGTTCTGTAACCTGCAAATGACTAATTTCCATGAACTTTCTTTTTTTATCTCACACTTTGTGAATCGAAGTAACTTTTATGACCTTGGTCACACATTTTACCACTTAAAATATTATGTTTCATATCTTCTACTAGTAGAACATTTTCTCTGCCTTTTCATTCTTGTTCTACTCGATCGCGGCTCTTTTCAACGATTTTGGCTTAATCATCATTTCCAAAGGAGACCGGTCCATATCTTTCCTTTCCATATTAATAAATTTGTCTCTATCAATTGTCATGTGTTTTGAACATCCAATGTCAACATACCAACCATCCTTCTCTATTTCTAGCTTGTAGAGTTTCATCGCGGTATTCTCGGTGATTCTATACTAATACTTTTCTTATCCATGTCATTTTCTCGAGGTTCTTGTTTTGTGACTCTATTGAGGTTCTTAGGAGGGACTATCATTCTGCAATTCTTGGCCATGTGTCCAAAATTGTTACATTTTGTAACATTCCACTTCAAGGCTCAAAGATTCAAACCTAATAGAATCCTCATCTCTATGTTTCACTAGGTATTCTTGAATAACCCTCGTATGGCTCTCAAAGTAGTTATTGTTCATGCTGTTAGCTCTACAATTCACAGCTTATGTCCAAAATTGCTACATGCATAACATAAACCAAAAATATAGTTTGATACCCTGTAGTTGAAGATCTTCCGAAGGGAGGTGCTCTTATGAATCCTTCTTCTTCTTGAGGCTCATCTATCTGCTGTTGATTCCGGAATCAATCTTCTAAGTGGAGGAGTTTCCTTGTAATTTTCCTTGTATATCTTTATCCCCTTTGATTGTTTCTCGTGATAGCTTTTGTTTCTTTCTCTGCTATTTTGGAGCTTGATCCCTTTTCTATTTGATTATATCCAAGTCCGAGTTTCAAGATGAGATTTTTGACTACCGATAATGTCATCCGTGAACTTTTGAGCTATTCTACATACTTTCTTTTGAATATCCTTTCTTAGTGTGACAATATTTGCTTCCATATTTCCAATGATCCCCGGCCCTTTCCTTCTAGTTGTTCTTGAGTGTTTCTTCTTCAATTCTTTTTATCTTCTCTATTTTAACCTTCAATTTTGTTATCATTTGTTCTAGTTCTTGAGTTTTTTCTTCAGTTTTTGTTTTGTGTTTGTTTTTCTTCTTTTTCTAACACTTATGGCACTCATTAATTCTTCTCGGAAGTCAAATTCCACCTCTTCAATTTATTCTTCATATGCTTCTTCATATTCTTCTTTCAAGTATTTTATCAGAGTCTTCTATCGCCATGAATAGAACTCTCCTGCTTCATCACACGACTTCATCTCCATCCGGATGATGAGATGTCTTCTTTGGTAAAAAAAAAAAATATTTTCTTGAAAACTTTCTTTGTAGTTCTTTACCTTATATGTTTGTCTTCCTTTGAGTAACCTTCAATATTCTCTTTCTTATGAGGACATTTGTTACAAAACTGACCAATAAATATCACTAAAACAAATTAGCATGAATCTTACCTCTATACTCACTGCTATTCCTCATAGTCTTTGAATGAAGTTGGCCACTTCTCTTTTCATCATCTTCTCCGGCAGACGCCGCTTGTTGTCAGCTGCTATATTCTTCTTTGTTCCTTTTTCTTTGCTTTGATCTTTTGTATGATTTGCTGCTTTTTACATATGGATTTTCCTATCCAGCTCATCTCATATGCTATGAAGATTCCATGGAGTTCATGCTTATTGAGTTTATATCCCATCTTTCTAGTGTTGATATCTTAGGTTGAATCTCATAGAAAATATCTTAGTACCTTTTGAACAATTACATTCTTCAATTCTTCTCCCAATCCTATGATTGTATTCAATGTTTCATCGAATTGCAAGAAGTAGAGGCGCATATCTTCATATTCCTTCATTTAGTTGTTCTAACTCCATCTCTGTAGTTTGAAGCTTTGTTTTTCTCTTTGAATTTTGAATCTCCTTCATAAATATTTTGAAGCTTGTCCCAAATATCTTTAGCAGATTTACAATATGCAACTTTTGGTGAATATCGTGACACCGGTGATAATTCAGAAGTGAATTTTGTCTTTGGAATTATTCTCACCGAAGTTTCAATCGCTTTGTCATTTGTTGGTGGAACTGCCGGTGTCGTATCCATCTACAATTGATTGTCAAACTTTAAATCCATGTGCCTGTATATATGTCTTCATCCTTATGCTCCAGTGTATACTTATGTCCATCAAATTGTGCTATTCCATTTTTATATGAGTTGGTAGTCTCCATGATCTTCCTTTCAGTTGTTAAATTGATTTCTAAAGGAACATGTTTTGATACCAATTGTTGGATTACCGAGAGGGTGAATCAATAATAGTGTAATTATAATCCTTTTTCTTCAAATGTTATATCAATGTAGAATTATATCCAATACGAGCAGTTAAGGCCAAACAATCACACACATACACAAGCATACCGTTGTTTTACGTGGAAACCCAAATCGTAGAAAACCACCATGATTTTTATATGTATTGAAGAATTACATTCATTGGAAGCACCAACTTCCTTTGTTTTTCCAATCCATAACCGAAGGAGGCTCCTTAACCCCCTAATTTCTACAGCAACCCGAGGGAAGCTCCAACTCCCCACTCCTTCAAGCATAAACTGTAAGGAGTTTCCATAACCCCTATGTTCTCCTAAGGAACCTGGAAGGTGGCTACAACCACCGCCCTTGCCTCCCGGCCTTCGCCACCCTATAAGTAGAATGTTGGAACCAATATCACACTATCACCGTGAGATACCTGATGTAAATCCTTGTACCTCTCAATAAATATGTACCATGCATCAACCTGTACTCCTCAATCTCTTAGGTCATAAACAACAAGTGCATCAACCATGCACTAACTCCGTAATCAATTTGTACCATAAACAAGGGAATCCAACCATGTACCAAGTATGTACCAATCATGTTTGTTAACTACTCATCAACTATGACTCACGAAATTTATGTACCAACATCATCAACTATACACCTCATGTATGTGTCAACTCATCAACTACTTGTCTCAACCATGTACTCAACATGTACCTCAACCAAAATCCCTCATCAATTTCATCATCCAAATCTGATTTGTAGCTCTGTAATAGACTTGATGTATATGATCACATTCCTACAAACCTTCCTTAACTTTAACAACAAGAGACTAGCATTTTCATCAAACTTTTCTTTAGTCTCACATGCCTAGTTTTGGATTAGTCAATAACCCTAACTTAAAGTAATCATAACTTTGTACCTATAATGTATAAAGATTTGAAACTGATATACAATGTTCTTCAGTGTGTATTATGCAATTCCTCCAAGTTTCACTACTTGAAACCTCTCAGAAAAGGAGTTATAGCAAAAATGGCATACCTTGCTGAATTTTGTCTTATTCTAGAGAGATACCGTATATAGTGTTCCCCGCACAGAATGTTTGTTTAACTGGTCTTAAAATGTTACAAAACATACTACATACTGTACCCTAACCAAAACATTTTGTTTCATTGAATTTGGATCTGTTATGAATAATTTATGACGTTTTTACCTGAAACACTTGTTTTTGACTAGTTTCAAGACTAGCCACAAACCCTATTTTCCACGAAGTGTAACTCCAAAAATAAAACGACCCACAAGATGAATTTTTTACCACAAATACTTGGATATGTTTTCTCAATGGAATATATATTTCATGGTCTTAATCGTTATAGAAAAAAATTTATAGCGAAAATGGTGAGATGACCTGTAAATAACATACCTTAGAAAGCACCAACAAAAGAATTTATCCTTCCTTGCATTTATGCCTTCTTTTCTTCAACTTCCCTCAGAATTCTGACTTAGATATCCTTGGTTACCTCAGACACCTATATATATTCAATATTCTCAAGTGTATGTAAAATGAGAGAGCCTTGCCTCTTATTTATACTCTCCAAGTAGCTTCCTTAAAAACATCTTCTAGATCACTTGGCCCCACTTTCATTATTTTAGGGTTAACCCACTTCTAATTTCTCCATTAAATTTATTATTAAAACAATTTATTTTGTATTCACTTTGAATTATAATACACTCATTACTTCACTTTATTATTTACCTTTTAAAATCTCTTAAACCACTTTGACTACTTTGACCTTTTGGGGCTTCTAGATGACATATGAGAGTCCTCCAACTTCGTAAGGCCATAACTCTCAAACCGTGAGGAGTTATGTGACGTTCCACATACCACCAGAAATAGMATGAAATGTACTATCCATATATAATAGTATTATCTTAAAATATATCATAACTCATACCTCTACCCATCAAACAAACTTGGGTCCATTACCCAAACCTGGGGTCTCCAACTTCTCATGGCCATAAATCTCTAACCGTGAGGGGTTATGTGACATTCCACATACCACCAGAAATGGCATGACAAGCACTATCCATCTAGGATGGTTTCCCTAGAAAATTCATTGTCCTTCATCTCATTCTTCCACAATTAAGAATGGGTTCTCTTACTCCACAAATGGTCTTCCCGTGAGGGCTTTCACCATAAGGGGACCACTTTGGAGTTCATCCATATTTACTTCTTATCAACCATGATAAAACAATAATGAGTCATATTTACATCAAACAGTCTTGGGTCCATTACCCAAACCTTTGTGCTATGGGGCTTTCTTCAAGGGTTGACATCAATGACAACCAACCTTAATCAACAGTAAGCATGGCATATTTCTTTTGTATCTACAAATACTGCATTATTTTATTCGGATTTTCAACTTTCTATGCCTTGCGGGATTGAATATGCTCTTGTGGTTGCACTGGAAATGCGATTTTACTTAGCGTTTTTATCTATGTAGGAGTTAGAGTAGGTGTAGGAATATATTCATTTTGGGTTTTTCTTGTCTTTTCACTTCTTCCTTTTGAATAATGCAGTTATGAAAGAACGTGGTTATGCCAAAAGAACCATCGTCTAAATGTTGTCAGGGAAGTCTTCTTTCAATTTCTTTCTTTTTCCTTTTCACAGATGTCTTGATTAAATGTTTCTTTTTCAAAACTTGGCAGCATCATGCAATGATTTTAGATATTATGAAGCATTAATAAAGATATTAGGGATTTGATCTTAGTTTTACCCTAACAAACATAGCTTACCACTGCACGTAATTTCACTCATCCTGGTTAATAATTTTTGTGACTTTTAATAATAAGCTTGGTCAAAATGTTGTATCATGCATCACTATCTTAAGAAAAGAACCTTCCTATATGCAAAACTCTAAAATGTGGTGTTCTTCCTTTTGATCCTCTTTCTCTATGAGAGGTTGGCCTGGTTTTGTTTTTGGTCAAATTCTTTTTAAAAGTGAGCTTTTTCTATTTCAATTTTGTTTGTTTTGATATACTTCTGATTTTGAATCCCATTAATAAAATCTGATTCGGTTTGTTGTGTGTTTGTTTTTTTTTTCACTTTCTTTGATTCAACTTTCTTCTTGTCTGTATTTTTGAATCAATATATTTCTGATCAAAGAGCGATTGTCGAAGGAAGCATTCATTTCAAGCCTTATGTTTTTAAAATCAATTTGAAACAGTTCAAACAGTTTCTAATGTTAAGGTTCAACTCAGATAATTGATTTGTAAGTCAGTTGAGTACTATGAAATCCTAAACGATCTTTGTCAGAGTATTACCCCTTAAATGTGTTGAGATATTTGGGAATTACGATTATCCTTAGACTTTTTACACCGTCCATGTTCTTAAAATATCACTTTTAAGTGCTTCCCTATTATCTATATGATTTCTTAACCGAAATCTAAAATCTCTAAACCATGATAAAACTTCCAGTTTTGAAAGAAAATTAAAAAAAAATGATCAATTGTTCACCTGTATTGCAATTAACTTCCAGTATCACCCCCCTCTCTTTGTCATCAATAAATCTATAATTGTTTTATTATTTAAAATTGGCATAAGAGGGTTGGAAGCACTTAAGTGTGGGAAGTGTGTGTAAACCCGCCGGGGTACTGAACAGGCTCGCTGGCAGGGGGTAAATGCACACATGATAACAAGACAACTTCATCGGGGTACTGAACAGACCTGTTGGCAACGAAGCAATGTCGGTTCGAGAGATAGCAGGTATATGTTTTTAAATTAATTTTTATGGAAGTATACATCATGTGGATACAACTATTGGATGGGATTAAAGCATTTGAGTGGGTTAAATGACATCCCTGTCGAGGCTATGGACGTCTGCTGGCAGTAGTGGCTTTGTCAACGATATTGAAGTCATTTTATAAACATCTTGACTCTTTGATTAAAACACAACTTCAGGTTATAATCCTTTGTAAAAGCATTTTTTTCTTCTTTTCTGATAGTTTTCTATAAATCTGAGCTAATCTTAATATTGTGCAATATTAAAGTGGATTTGTTTCAAAGCATCTTAAAATTATATCCAAGTCTTATTCTTCTTCCCTGTGATGAAATTTTAATAGGTCAAAGATAACTCCTTCGCCCAGTAATTCGCCAATTGTTGGGCCCCAACAACCCCCTTCTTTTTTTTAAATCAAAATCTAGGGTCCCTCGAAATTTTACTTGGATTCTTCATTTTTTTTCCTTTGACTTGATTGCATTGGTATCGGTTTCCTTTGTTTCGAGGTTGGTTTTAGTTTATATTATTTTCTTCTGTTTGGTTTGAATTTCATGAAGTTCAAATGCCATTTCGTTTTTCTTTCTACAGATTTTTGATGTTCATGGACAAGCTTCATAATTTGGGAGTTTGTTATTAACTCCTCCTTATTCAATTTATCTGCTATGAGAATGGCTTGGTTGAAGACGTGGATTAATAACAATGATTTTACAGGAAGAACGTTTATTGTGACACATCTTTTCTATGACATTTGTTCACATTTGATCAAATATGAATGAGGGAGAGACGAACATAGAAATCTCAATTTAAACGAAAACATTAATTTTTAGCAAATGTTTACTTTCATTTAAATTATGATTATGTTTTCGTATTTTGCTCATTAGCAATTATTTTCACAAAATCATTTGGTAGGTTTAATTAATTAAATTATTTTGTCAGTTTTCATCTCATTTCAAAATAAAATAAAATAAAATAAAAAACTTATCTATCATTTGTTTGATTTTGTGTAAACCAAAAATTAAAAATTTTCTCGTCTCCATCAGCTTGAAGCTTCTAGAATTTTAAGATCATATTTGAAAGGAAAATATAAACAATATTTGTTTAGATTTGATAGTTAGTTTAAATTCGTTTTAATTTTATTGTTCTGGATTTTGTTTTATTCACAATTTTTAGGTTATTAATTTGGTTTCTTTTTGTTTCACAGGTTTCTATTATCAATTATTTGGTACGGATCTGATCATGGCTTGATTTTATTATCTAAATACGTTCAAGATAATTGATCCAAAAATACTATTGGATTGTTGCAAATAATTTATGAGCAACAACAGATAAGATTTGGAAATACATTCAAGAACAGACAAACGATTTTGCGGGACTGATTGTAGCCAAACCGTAAGGAATATGAATAAACAGTTAAAAAACCATCTGCAGAATAGACCCATTTAGCTTAAACGTGATCTTTTTCCCAAACAAATGCACGAATTGAAAGATATTTGTGTCTCTTTACGAGGAAAATTTCAGGTGGCGGACATTATTAGTGATGCCTAGACTGTTCATTCATTGCATAAATATATGAGAAAGTTCACCAAGGGGACTGAGGAAATTGAGAGGAGGATTTTTATCATTTCTTTTTTGTATATTATTTCTTTTGTAAACTTTTTTCTTTTCAAATGGAGTAATGGATGGTTGGAATCTTTGGGAGAATGGACCGGTATTTTTGAAGAAGAATATGGAATTCTAAGTTGCTTAATGGCTTTTGTCCTGTGAGTAAAATGGTTTCATTATAATATCTTCATATTCTTTGAGTAATTGATTATGCATTGATTTAAATTAGTTTTAGTCTGTTTTATCAAAACATGGTTAATTGTTATCATTTATGTATTAATTTTTTCAATCTTTAAGAGCCTATTATTCCAAAAATTCATTTTGGACCTTATGATGAACTTATTATATTGAAACTATATGAGATATAGTTTAATCTTTGGCTTTTGTCCTTATGTAGACTGTGAAATGTTAATATTGTTTCTCATATTATTTCTAAATATGAAACTTTATTTGTATTGAACTAGCTTTAGACTGTTCTGCATATAATTTTTCATGTTATGTTTTCATTTATATGGTTCAATATATTTTGGTTGCTTTAATATATGTGGTTGATCATCTATTGATACATTTTGAGTTTACGTCTAATGTTGGATAGTTAATATACCACTTGTTGAGGGTTGGAGTTTATTTCACTTTTAGCTATTGGACATTTTAAAGTCACATGAGATAAAATTTATTTGTCTTTCTGTCATCACAGATGTGTTCTGAAACTTAAAAGACTTCCTTGATTTGTTTCAGGAAGTATCGTTCTTGCTTTTGTCATAGATTTATACTTGACACGGGTTAAGAGGAACTTATACAAACACATAAAGACAAATATAGCTTAGTATTGTTGATCAGTGCCAGGTAAGTTAGTTTATATTTTGTTTGATTTGTTGATTTGTGAATGGATAATTATTACATTATTTAAACATTAAATGTTGTGTCCATTAACGTTATATCATTTATAATCTTATTCAGTCATTGTTTATTATCTTGTCATTTATAGTATAAAATTATTTCATTTTTTATTATTCATCTTGTTCCAATCCATTAGTTGAAAACAAATCATTTTCATGAGGCTTTACTTTAAACCTTGTAATAGTATATATCTATTGTATATAATACTACTATTAGTTAAAAAAATGTATTAATATTGATTGCAAATTTAGTTAGTTTACATCTCTTAACTATTTGAGAATCCTAGTTGGCTAATAGAGCCATAAAACTCGTTAGGGTAGATTATACCAAACAACTTGGGTTAAACAGACAACCCTGGTCCGGATCTTACCTGCTAGTTGACGATGTGTCATAAACTCCCATCAACACTACCCTTAGGCATGGGTGGGTAACATATGGCTCCAACATGGGGACATATGCTCATTGTAGATCACATGAGAACCTCAACATATTTGCTTGTCCAAAACTTGCAATCTTATGCCCACTTCAAACAACATCACCCTTTATAAGTATCTACCAGTGGATGTGATCCACCGAAGCTAGTGATAAATCCAAAACCATGCTGAAAAAAAAAAAAAAATCACTAGACTTCAAAATGATAAAGCAACAATATACAATTATTAAGTGCAATTTCCTAACATGTATTCATTATATATAAATGATAATGCAATATATATAAAATATACAACACTACACTAGCATGAATGCATGATGCAAGATATATACAAATGCAATGTAGTATGAAAATGACCTACCTACACTAATCTATGTTAGTTTCAGGAAGTCAAGTCTCTTCCCCATGTGGGGGCTTGATAAGGGATCCACTAATGGGTAGTGGACATCTCCTTCCTTGCAACATGGATAAGTAGTAGGAATCATTATTAGACTTCTCTTCAATTTTGTATGGGACAAGACAAAATTTCCCAAACTCCTTAGATGTATCAGGATGGCCCTTCCTTGCATCCCACTCTAAGACCAATTCTCCTTGTTTGTAATACCTTCCTTTAAGATCAATTATTTATTGAATTACCTCGATATTTTTATTTGAGGGAGAGGGGTGGGATTATGTTGCAAGAATATCTTCTTGGCTTGGTCTAATCAAAAACTGTGTATCACTCTTCTCCAAATATTGTGATGGAGCCAACTTCTTTGTCTTTGTATCTGTCTAGGTGTTGTTGGTAATATTCCCTTTTAGGCCAGACTATATCATTCTTCTTGAGTAAAAGGGAGGCCATATGGGAAAATTACAGAGGACATTCCTTGAACTTCTCATGGAGCTCCTCCAAGGGATCCTCGGTTTCAAGTTCAAGGTAAATATCTTAAACATGATCCATTTCCATTGGTAGGATGCATAGGTGAGGATAAGTTTCATCATCCATGGGTATATTAAAATAATGTAGATCCATCTATAAAGTACCACCTAATATTGCAGGAACTTTTCTAGACAAGAGAATTCCCCAAACATCTGGGACATCTATGACCACAATGTCCATCAAGAAAACTATCTCAAAATATCGATTAAGGCAAACCTTCAAATTGTCTATCACATCATATGTAGGAATAGCATTGGATTGAGTCTTGAAGACATTTATATAAGGACTTGCGACTTCCAAACCTAGTTGTCTCATTACTTTCAAGGATATAGAATTTGCACCCTCCCATGAGTTAAGCATACAGTTTTTCAAACGCGTATTGTGCATTTGCAAGGAAATGTTGAAATGTGGTTTCTCATCATAGTGTGGTCTGAAAAGATTAGTTTTAATCATCACAGGAGGGTATACAAGTTACTCTTGTACTCTAAATAATTTATCAATTTGTCTTCTCATCAAAGGGATATTAATGATTTCTATTAGAGGTATAGGTCCATTTATCTTTTCCAAGATGCCATTTATGTCCATATTCAATTCTATGCCATTAGTCTTTGGAAAAGTTGAACTATGAGGAACATTCTATGTAGTTGGTGGTGGAGGCCTTGGTCGAGGGAACCTAGGGTCACTGGGAGGAGAATGGGGTGAATTTGTTTGTCTAGTGTACACTTGTAATTCTCTTTTTATAATATTCTCCTTTGATTCCTCATCCATTTTGTTTATGATCTCCATCATATCCCTCCTGGATGATTCTCTCTTTCCCTCAAGTTACTCTGGTGTGATATTGAGGCGCTCTTGGGGAGATATGGAAATGATAGATTTTATGGTATCGAAGAAATTCATATGATCAGTTTCTCCATTACTCCTTGGGAATTCATGTTCCCAATGTGAATCTCCACAAGGTATGCACCAAGGAATCTCTTATTGACTTATAATGTTTGAAGGATTTAGAGTGTTGGGAACCCTTTGTTCATTTGCAGCCCTAGGTTTCTATGTTTGTCTTGATCTTTGAGGTTGGCCCCAAAAATGAGGCTTGGTGGCTTGCTATTGTTCCCTCTCCAAATTAGTGATCTTGTTCATCATTAGGGTTTTATTTTTGGCGAGGCCATTTATTGATTCTTCGATCCTATGTTCCCATGGAGCACTAATATCTTGAGTTGGATCAACATTCTATAATGTTCTTATTTTGGTGTTAGCCTTGGATCTTGGGGAACATAAAGGTTCTACCTTACAAGATGAAATATTAGCTTCAGCTTTTGCAGCCACTTCTTGGGCCTCTTCAAGAGTCTGTGGAGTCTTGTCCCTAAGCATGAACCCAAAATGTTTTGGGAAGGCCTTAATGTAGCAGAAAAGAAGATGACATTTTCTAAGGTGAAGGTTGTTAGGTATCTGTTGGAGAAACTTTTCAAACTTGAAATCAAACTCTTTGATAGTTTCATTCGCTGTCATTTTTATTTTAGTAAGTCACAACAACAACAAGTTAGGGTCTTCCTTAGCACACCATATTTTCAAAAAGGTCTCTTCAAATCGGTCCTAGGTCTTGATACTTTTGCTAGGGATATTATTGTACCACCTCCTAGTGTCATCATTAAAAGAAAACAGGAAGATTTTCATCACCACATATTCAACATCATCACTTTGAGAATTAAGTTGGAAAAGGCCCAAAAGTTATCTAAATGATATTCGGCAGTAGTCACATCATTACTAGAAAAATTGGGCAGACACTTTTCAAACTTAGGAGGCATTTGTCGAGGATATCCTAGGACAGCATACATGTATAAAGGATTAAATATATTAGATACCCTTTTCTTTTGATCCATTGTAGATAAAGGAAGGTTTCCACTAAACAAGGATTCAATGACATGTGAGTTATGAGGAACCCTTCTCTTGAATGTCTTAGGATTGTTAATGTACCTCCTTGATATTTTTGGAGTCGCCAAATGGTCCCTCTAATATAATCAAAGGAAGGTGAGGTAACTACCCTCAATAGATTCACTAGGTAAGCTTGTAAGATAATGGCTTCGGGAGAGTTTTACCAAATATTTTTCATTAGGAAAATGACTCAAGCCTCCCCGGATGCAGCGCCAAAATTTTATCGCAGTATTTGTAGTTGTGTAAATCCCACCACAAGATCCCCAAATCTTGTATAACTATAGAATAAAATACTATTTTCACCTTAGTAGGATCTTCCCTCATTTTAGTGATGGAGGAGGTCCACCACGAGTGAGGCTTCTTTAGTGACCTCAAGGGATCAAATAGCAAGTTTAGTATCCAAGCCTACATACCCCTATCTTGATCACCAGTTAATTGGTATAGGTCTAGAAAGGAGAGAGGTGTAAATGTAAATTGTGGTACCTTCCTGAAACAAGAACACTTTGCAGCATATATATAACAAATTCCAAGGTAAATTATGCAGCAATGACCTCTTTTTGACACTAGACAAGTTAAGTAGCTATGGTTGTTGCGAATTGCAGTAGTAAACCAATCTTATAATAGCAATGAATAATTTTCAATAACAACAGCAATTAGTGCTTAGAAATGTAGCAATTTAACATGAAAAATAAGCATTCATCAAGCACAAGATTATCCAATTGCTAGAAGAAATTTATGAACAAGTTAGGCCACCTTTAGATGAGTGTAAGCAGCAAATTAATGTAGTTTTAGATGGTTGTAGCAAACTTTTATAACATCAACAAATAATATAGTGAGTTTTATAGGGTTAGAGTTGGTAGAGTTAGTATAATACTTGAGAGATTTGGAAAAGGGGTTTTATCAATCACTTTCACCACAATGCTACTTCTAGATTAGTTCCTTTACCATTCTAGGGCTATGGAATCTCAAATGCATCCAAGGTTTAAATTTGATCTAATTGAAACCAAGAGGTAGAGACTAAACCCTAAGGTGCAAGCACATTTGGGCCTTAGGCTTTAGACTTCAAGGAGAAGGACGCCTAGGGTGAAAACATGTTTGGGCCCTAGATATCGTTTCCCCCTTTGTGTAGATTCAATTAGGTCAAAGATCAATTGTCTAGGGATAAAATCCTATTGTGCTAGCATTTTAGGGATTTAGGGTTCTAACCCTAGCAAGGACAATTCACAAATTTTAGACAAATAAAACTTTGTGAGAGGAAGAAGCATTGATGTTCCTCTCTAAGGGTTTTAACAAACAATAATCCTTGCAAAAAAATAGCAATTTCACCATTTACATCAACAATACACCATAAAATTACAGAAAATTACTTAATTTAGCCAAGAATACAAGAGCACAAAACCCTAATTCCATAAATATCCATCCAAAATCAGAAAACCCTCCACAAAAGACCATTTCCAATCATAGTGCATCAGAGAGAAATACCAAGAAGATTGAAATAGTGAATCACTAGAAGTGTTACCCCACAAATGGTGAGGAATCGTGATGAAATAATGAAAGCTAGTGATAGCCTTTTTATATGAGGATAGCCTAGCATATTTTTCCACATAAAATCTCAACATAAAAATAGAACTAGGGATGACCCCTCATTTATCCCTTTCCAAATGCTAAAATGAAAAAAACAAAATCATAATAGGCCACATGTGTGAGATGTCAAGCCCTCTTGGGAAAGGTGGAGGTCTCCAAAGGCCATATGGCACCAATATGAAGTGAGTTGGGATAAAGTGATGTCTCTCCTCACCCAAAACCATGTCATCCATCATCAGTACCCCGGGTATCCATCAAATTGTGGTTGTGTCAAGCTCTAGAAGTTGACATCATCACCAAAAGTAGGATCAATGTCCAAGTTCTAGGTGCTACGTCTAGGTCTGGGGAAGATGCAACTCATCTCTGCAAGGTATATGGTTGTATTATACTACAACATCCCTAATCTTGGTGAAAAATAATATTTGGGGTACTCTACCCAGCCTATAGGTTTACAGTCCATCTATGTGCCATCATAACTGAATCTACTCATATTAAGCCCATATGCCCATCGTCCAAGGTTCCAAGGATGTGAGAGATGATGTTTGAGGGTGGTGAGTCATTGGATGACCCACTTCTCTCCATCACACATGCCAAGTTCCTGCAATAAAGTCACAACGTCTTGGGTACAATCTCAAGGTGTCCCTCAAAGAACCATGCCAAGTCCATCCAAAAAAAAGAAAAGTATAAGACAAGGTTAGCCAAGGTTCATAAGAAACATTAGTCCTTAAAGCATGCAAAGTAATTTGTAACTTAAGATACAAGCCATGTAATCAATCCACCTCAGTATCCCCTTCAAGCATCACACCATCCCAAGACCCTGTGTGAGTTGACAAGTTTAAGTATGGGAGGGCCTTCATCAAACCATATTAGGTGTGTGAACCTGGACAAGAAATAAAAGAACGTAGGTAGAGGGATAGATCCTGAGGGAAGAAGGAAATAAAGAAACCCTTCAAGAGTAATTATGAAGGTTATATGGTTTTAGGGATTACGTCATGTCTTATGGTGTCATTTAATCCATTTCTATGAGCGCATTTGTGGAGGGTGTGCTTGCTATTGGGTTACCACTTTCTTAAATGCTATTTTTTATGAACCCCTTTATCTGCCTTTTTATTTTTCCTTTTATCATATTTTCAAGTCCCCTTTTATAAGGTTTCAAGCTATAGCATCATTACTTAGTACTAGGGTGAGCATGAAAAGGGTAGAGCCCAAGTTTGGACTAGTTTTTTGAGAGTCCTTTGCTATCATTCATTTATTTCTTTAGTATTATTTTCTTATTCTCTTAGTAGCAGTTGCAATCAACCTTTGGGCCTCCAACCCCTCTTCTCATGAGAGAATGGACCGTGACCCATTACAAACTTTTAGTACACCATGAGAGGCTCTAGGATAGAAAGTGTTAAGTATGGTGGGGAACGGAACGTTACCCTTGTGAGGACCCCCCTGTAGTACCCCCTTTCCCTAGGTGGTGACAACACAATAATAGGGCATAGAAACTAACCACCAAGGTAAAACAAGAAAACTAACACAATTTCCCTATCCAGTGATCCATTATCCAACTTCAACCAAATATCATCATCCACTTGCCCGACAAATCAAGCACAACACTTTGCATGAAAGAAGGACTAACATACCTCATGGTGACGATGTCTTACCATATCCCATACACCGGGTTGCTTGGATGTGATAAGCCTCGATTGACCTGTAGCTTTAAATGTGAATGAGGGGGGGTTGTTGGGTTTCCATCTATGTACATATTGATCATCATCATGGTCAAGATCATGTTCTGCATTGTGAGCCATGAGACATTATCTCTTCTAGTTACCCCTAGGCATGGGGGGTAACAGTAAATTACTTCAATATTTTGTTATTGTTGACTTGACTATTGAAGTTAGTTAGATGAGGATATTAGTATTTTTGTTTTCCTATAATATTTTATTGGAGGAAGTTGAGGATGTCAACAAACTTCTTTCTACTTTTAGTAAGAAAGTCATTGGGAGTCTTAGTTTATTGTATTCTTTGGAAAGAAAATTGGATCAAGTAAAACAAATACTATTTTATTTTATGAGAGAGTTGAGCTAAAACCTATATAATGGTTTTCTCTCTCCATTTGAAACTTGGGATTTTTGGTGTAATGAAAGAAGATTTAGGCCATTGGAATACTACTTTTATTTATTTTTTCTAAGCGATAGAATAATATTAGTACAATTTCTTTATTTGTGGCTATTTTGTTCAAGGCGCTAATTTGGAAGTTTGATTGCAAGTGTATGGATGGAAAAGACAAATCAAGGGCCAAAGAATGATGCATATATCTTATTAGGAAGGGATAGGACAATGGTTCCCTCCCTCTCATCTACCTTTTATGTCATTTACCTTCAAGATAAGACATCATATACTTTGTTGTAGCATAATATGACTTTGTCAATTTATGTCAGTTTTCGCCTAAAATTGATTTTCTTACTCATGACTAAAATTCCTTTCAACTTTGGTTTGACCTCTTTCGTGTTCATTTTTATCATTTTAAAAGTTTCATTTGAACCGTATCCTTAATCCTTACCTTTATCTTGTATTGAGTGAAGTGTTTCTCTCAAAATATTAGATTATTTCTTGAGTTATGTTTTAAAGCTCATATTGTATGGCCAAGTCATAAAATAAAACTATAAATCCTTTATTACCTCAGTGCATTGACAATAAATAAAAAATTAGCCAAAGTTTATATGACCATGAGTTAAAAAGGAAGGGAATATCATCCAATGGTTCATTGTAAAGGAGATCCAATGGTCCTCATTGTATTGTGTCCCCCCCCCGCATGCTCGACATTTAACAAAGAGGGGGGGGGCACAAAACTTTACCATGGTTCGAGCTTTGTTGACATGGTGGCTTGATGATAATTGTGCCCCCCCTCTATATAGTTTACTAAACCACAAAGTCGACCCCCTGCAATTTTTGTGGACCATCAATTTAAAGAACACATGTATGGTAAATATTGCAAATGAGAATTCTTTGTCAAATGCTGGAAAATAATACCAAGTAATCGTTTTCAAGATTTTTACAGTGTAGCAAGAAATGCAGCAAAGGAAACCTCATACAAGAAATCAAAATCATCAGCACCATATCAAATCTCATCCATGACTGAGAGGGAACATTCAATTGTTGGGAATCCCTTTATCTCCTTTACAAATTGATCTTTCAATATCAGCATCAGAAGGAACAATTCATATATCAAACTTAGTTTGTGGAACTATTGCCTACTTGGATCCTGATTATTATGCAGAAGACGAGATCATGGGAGGCACAACTCGGCCTTTTAATGTTGGCCACTATCCTCGCTTTCCCTCAAAGAGATATGATTCCTCCCTTAGGTCACCATACCATTCCCTATCGATTATTATGACACCAACGTTGACGACCAAGGCTATCTATTTGTAATGTCCCTTTCCAAATAGGAGCTCCATAGAGGAGGCTTAATGGTCTAAACCGCCCCGTTAGACTATAGCCAGCACCAAAGAGGGGTAAACAGGGTTACTAGAGGTCACTCCAATCACAGGTGTTATATTCAGAAAGTGACATTGAGATAAAAAGGGTTAAAAGAGATTTTAAGTCATTATGAGCTAAAAATAGAAGTCAACAGTGAATTAGGGTTTCAGCAATGATTTAGGGTTTTGGAAGTCAACAGTGAATTAGGGTTTCAGCATGATTTAGGGTTTTGGAAATCTATAAAGGAAGGGTTAGCGACCTAATTCATCATTATGCATACTATGACTTTTCATTGAGGAGAAGAGGTGCATCTTAGGAGAGATAGTTCAGTGTATTTCAGGAGGACGATACCAGTTGGTTGATTTCGGTGTTGAAAGACACACCCTAGTCACTAGGAAGATCATTCAGGTCTTCCATCATTCTTCATTGGTTCCGCAGTGCTCCCATATTCCAGGTATTATCTTTTAGTTGCTTATTTCTATTCTGGCTAAGATCCTTTTGTCTTTTGATATAGCCGAGTGTTGTTATTTTATTCATCTACAGTTGCTTATTTGTATTCTGGATAAGATCCTTTGTTTGTTGATCTAGTCGAGTATTGTCAATTTATTCAGCCACATTCGGCCATTTTGTAATCCACAGAGATATCATAATACAAACTTTGCAGTCCTTTGTTGCATTTATTATTTGTATGATCATTTATATGTTGTAAACCTTTGAGCCTACACACACATTAGCAGTGTTTCCTAGACTAACCAAGTCAGTAACATTAGAGTGGTATCAGAGCTTTAGTCCTACCAGCCTGTGAATAAAGACAATGAGTGCATCAAAAGACCCAGAGGGTCGTGAACACGTAGGTGATGAATATGTCACTTACAATAGGCATCAGGAAAGAAGGCATATATAGGCCTGATTTTCCCCCTTTTCCTCCTAGCTCAAAGGAAGAGGAAGAGGCACACAGAGAAGCAGAGAGAAGGCCAGAG